>JAFMOD010000341.1:656993-703601 GCA_019802435.1 Corydoras maculifer
GGTTTCCTCCCACAGTCCAAAAACATGGATCAAGTTAATTGAAATCTCAAAATTGCCCCATATAGAGTGTGTCTGTGTGAGTGAGTGTGTGCCCAGCGATGGATTGGCGCCCTGTCCTGGGTCTATCTGCCCAGCGCCCGAGACGTTCTCCCCTGGATGGGCATGGGGAATCCCACCGCGACCCTGATAGAGGATAAGCGGGAGATAATGAATGAATGAAAAACACAATTATTGGATATGTCCAACTTATTCAAATGTAAAATTATGTGCTTTTTAATTTTATCATTCAGTTTGTTTACTGATTTTGGACCAGATTAAACATCACAGCGAACTGTGCCAACTGCCATAAACATATTTCATGGATGAACGTGTTAAGTAAAAAAAAAAGTAAAAACTTAAACACGAGTGCTGTTTTGCACATCTCATTTATCAATGTGAAAGCAAACAAACAAATCTTCAACTTGACGCTTCAGAGTCTAATCTAAATCATTCAGATCTAGCAAGCTAAAAATGTAAGAAATGCTGGATATGAGAAAGCTCATTGTGCTTGGAAGTCTTGAGGAAAATAAATGCACTGTATTCTTATGTTGATGACAACGACATCCCTGTCTTCTTAATATTAACAGTGTAAACTCCATTCCAATGCCACAAGAAACAAGTATCAAGAATCTGACTTTCAGAGATGGAAGTCCATGATACACAAACTCTCTGTGCTATTCATGAGCACTACTTTAAAAAAGACCAACACAGTCACAATACATTTTCACACAAGCAGATTTTTCAAAAATACTTCTAAATGCAAACGATTCACTGCACTTGTGGGCCTTTTAACTGTGTATAGATTCCACTGCTGGGTTTGTGTACTGTATTTTCCAGCTGCGGGGGTGGACTCCTGCAGGCTACCATCATTCTTTTGAAACGTCAAAGGATGACTTCTTCACAGTGAAGAACAAGGGACCCAGCTTGATGTAAATGTAAAAAAACAAAGAATTAATAAGACAAATATGCCAAAAATGTACAACAAAACACAGGGAATTGTGGCTTTCATATGTTAAAAGGTTTCTTTGATGATTCTTTCAGCATATACTTTAAGTGTAATGAACCATTCATGCTCACAGTAAAGAATAACTGAACCAATATAATGAATAGATGGATGTGGTGGTATTATTGGGTTCTTGACCATAAGAGAACAAAGTAAAGGGGACTAACAGTATGTACTGTAGTCCACAAACAGATGGACTACAGTCTGTAATTGTAGAACTAAAATAACTGGAGCAAGAGTTTGTTTTTTTCATAAACTTTTGAATGTTATATGTATAAATATATATTAGAAAAACTCTTCCAAGGATTGGAACATTGAATTGAATCAGTCTAGTGGAGTGTCTCATGTTTTTAAGATCGGCTGGGGACATTAAAATCCTGTAGTGTGAGCCAGGAATTATACAGCTAGAAGCAAGTAAACATTTTGTTCACAATAAGGTGACACCTCAGCAATTGGTGTTTGGCATGCCCTTTAGCAGAAAAACAGCTAGCAGACAAATGTCACTTAGATAGTCAATCTAAACTGATTGTCTCAGAAATAAACCACACTTCTCTTGGTTCACAGCAATTGACCATCTCCTTGGTTAATCTGGCTGAAAAGTCACACAAAACGGGGAAAAAAATACACCAGAAATGCAGTAATTTCCTCTCTGAATGACTTCAATCTTAGCTTGATTTAAGCTTTAAATGTGGTCTCCACTGGGTATGAAGCGTGTTTGCTAAATATGTGCATGGCTGATCTCATCACTTACATAATTTCAAAGTGTATTTTCTATTGTTTCAATGCAACAAATGCCATAACTTTTTTTGCAATGGTACAGAAAACACATGCTCTTATATTTATAATGCTGAATATGGCTAAATGCAGTCTGTAAGAAAAATTATTAAATGAAAATAAGGCCACAGGCTTTTTGTTTGTGTGTTCCAGTCCATAACACTAAAAAACATGGTCTTGATTTAGCATTCACCAAAATATCCTGCTGTTCTTCTTGCATTGTACCACATCTGTCAGCAGTCTCTCTGAAAGCCCCAGCCTTTTCCCCATAAGGGAACCTGCTTCTTTCTTTTAATCCATTACAAGTACTCTACTGGCTCTTATTATAGACTTCTTTGTGGTCAAAGGACTAAAAAGAAAAAAGTATAATTGTTTCTTTTAAAGACCAGATGCGAGCAATCAAGCCGATTGCCCTCCAACTAATTTGAATCTGCCTTGTAGGACACCTCCTTAAAGGCAATCAAAGCCCTCCAATTTCAGGTAGTACTAATTACAAGTCTGGAAAGTTATTATTCTTGTTCTGCATACAGATTGAAGAATTAATGCGTGGGTAAAGGACCACTTACAACAAATGTAAGCTGACAGTCCAAACAATATACCTGTATCAGTTATGAGACTTGAACATAAGTCTTCCTAATGTCGCTGTCAATAAGTCTAATAAATGTTCCAATATTGTAATATTAGTATAGCAGCGACATGTGATAAAGTGATGTTTAAACCAATTATGTAATGTTAATCACTGTATAAGTAATGTACAGAAGTTAATATTTAAGTACCCAAGCACATAACAAGGTTTTGCTTAACATACAAAAAACTGTGCATTAAAAGGGTTTATTGCCTTTTAAGGCTTCAGTTTAACCATAGACTCGGGTAAATACATGCACGCACATGCAAACGCAATAGTGGAATATTCTACTGTACAGCAGCACCTGCACAAACGTGACCTAACTCATTACAAAAACTATTTTCCTGCATCCTCACACAAAACTCATACATTTGCAAAGAAACATCTGAACTACGGCATACAATTATTCATGGGCCAAATATTTCCTCCTAAGTATTGCTTTTGCATCACAGCAACAAAGTATTGTGTTTGATTTTCAGGAGGGGCAAGCAAGCATCATTTTGTGTGGATTTTGTCCACCCCATGTTCCCAGGAGTCCTTGGTTTTCTCCAACAATCGGAAAAGATGCCAGTATTTTAACTGGAGTTACTTTAAAGCCATAACCATTGGGGGTGTTTATCTTAATGCATTCAAAGTACCGGTACCAAGCCTGGATATATGAGAGGTTTGCATCAGGATAGGCAGTCATTGAAGAACTTTGCCAGAACTGTTTAGCTGGGTTTTCTACTTTTGAAAAAAGGAACAATGCAGAGTGAATAATAAAAAAAAGGAGCAGGAGACTCAGTGTAACACCTGAATGCTCAAAGTTGATGTATACATTTTAAAGAGCGATAACTACATGTTCAACGTGACAACTTTCAGTTTTATTAAATCTACATACCTTTAAACAATAAAACTTTTTTTGACTGAGATGCTTTAGCTGTTGTGAGGCATGTAATTTGTAAATAAGTGACCATAAAGACTAAAAATATACAGTGTGTAAAAGTTCAAAAAGTTCTGACTTCTACAACAGGATAATTATCCTTAACATTTTCCCATTGGTGCTTTTTAAATCATACAATTTGTTTGCAGATTCTTACAAATTATTCCAGTTCTGAGATGGTCCTGACCAATAGAGAACAGAGAACCAACAGAGGACTAACAAAAAACAAACAGTCATAAAACCACAAAGCCCATCTTTACCACAAGTGGAGGAAGTAGGCAATGGAGCAAGAAGGAGGTGTGCCTTTAGACAGGTATTGTATGTGTTTTATATTTACAAAGCAATTCACTTGAAAATACTTGACCTCAGTGAATGAATTAACAATGACAGGATATAAGCAATACAGACCAGGATAACGAGAATGAATAACAATAGTCTTGATACTGCTGATAGAAATATAATAGTAGGTCTTCCAACTAGAGAAAAAAGAAAAAAAGAAATCATAAACATCAGAAAAATTGTGCCATATTGCCCTATTTGCTCATTTTATGTTCCACATTTGTGGAAGCAAAAACAAAAACCATCCCAAAGGACAAAATAGAAATTTTGAAGTTAGGTTAATTATTTCCAACACACACTGGAGCAATAGCACAGTACATTACTGATGGGTCATTGTTCTGCAGGCTGTTTCACTGAAACAGCCATAACAAGTCATCAGCAATGGTTGAGAATGCACATGTGAAATGTGCCATGGTTAGTATAAACATAAATGCACCCATCTAGACACAAGGACTACAGGATCATTATATTTATTACAGAAACAAGTCATGTCTGAAAGTACTATTATTCATGTACTAAATGATAACATTGTGATTAAATAGATTTGAACATTTCTATGCTATGATATAAGCAGAGACTTACACAAATTTGAACATTTTCTATCTAAATAAAACTGGTGGTATTTTCAAGAAATGTAAAAAATAAAATACATGATATGGTATATTAGCTGGATGAACAGTCAAGTCAAATAAAAGCCCATGCAGGTCCTGTGTACTGATTGTAATAGAGAGTAAAATTAGTAAAATTTAAATGGGATTTTTCCTCCCCTCATTTACTCTACTGGAAATTCAGTTCCAACTACTCTGCAGCATAAAGAATTAGAGAAGTAAATGCATAACTGGCCTGCATACTCAATGGCAGGGGGAGGAGGGGCACCTGTATTTTTGTTAAATGGTTGACAATGGGAAGAAGTAAAGCTCGGCTGAGCACTTTCTTTTAAGCTCCTAGTTTTTTAGTGGGGAGTTAATTTTTGACAATTAGTGGCCTGACATGGCACCATCATTGAACTACCTGCATCAAATCAAGGCCTATGGATGACTAAGCTGCAAAGCCCCCAGCTGACAGTCAGCAACAATGTATTGTATATTCATGACAAAATGAAAGAAAATGACTTTTGTCTCCATTAAAGATTTTGACATAGCTTCTGTTTTACAGGATTTTTTTAGTCCTACTAATAGAATAAGTAAAAGCATTTTAGACAATATCAGTTATTTTAGCTATATGATTTTACAAAGATTTAGAGAAGCACCTTTCCCTGATCTACATGGTCCTTGTGCACAATTGCTGTCAGGACACAGTTTTGCAGGTTTGATCAACTCCCATGGACTGTAAAGGCAATTGGTATGTTAATCAAATTATAAGTCTGACCTTAAATTTCTTTTAAATTAATGCGCTTAAATGTTTACCTACATAATCTGGAAAAAAAGTTTCCTAAAAGATATAAGATTTTCCATGGGGCTTAAATTCTATGACAATAAAATTGGTTTTGTACTTTCCTAAGAAACACTTTTAAAACAGCCAATTTAGGCACATCACATTTGACTGAATTACGTAATGTCCAAAGTGAATTTATTTTAAAGGCATGTAAATGGAGAAAAAAGATGCTGTAGGTCAGAACACTTTGACTCTGAGCTACAACAGCTCCATAATCGCAGGGAGAATAAAATATTAGGTTCTCTCTGTGGGTGTTGCATGTTTGCATGCTTGCTTAATTCTGTTTCTTTTTATCTGCACTAATTTTTTAGGTAGAACATCTAGTCAGAGAGCTCACACTGCAGGCATCCAGGAGAGTATCAACTCTCTCAACTGACCGAAACGGTGCCTTCATGGATTGACTGATGCCGACAGAGCAGAGCACACCGCAAAAACAACAGCTCAGCAGTGGCTGACAGCTGGCTGTTGGTTTGGTGCGGCAGGGCGACACAACAGAAGCATAAACAAAGGTGCAAACAAACACCTATTCAATATTTCATCATGTAAAAAAAAAAAAAAAAAAAAAGTGTTTCACATGCTCGTTTCAACTGTAATTTATTCATCGCATCATCCAAAATCAAAAGCGTCTTTTTGAGCTCAGCGGGATGAGACGGTGCTTAAATTATTCAGCTTTCAGAGCTACACTTCTTTCTTCCCCCCTTGGCCTCACTTCTGATCTATTGCAGTAATAAGACTGAAGTCTCACCTACTCAGTCTCATTTTATATCCGACTCATTGAAGGCTCGTTCCCCACCCACTGCACCTCATCCAAGACTTTTTTTAACCACAGCGGTATTAATGGTTTAGATGATATATTACAGAATAGCTTCTATTTAACACAGTTATCCTGTCTTGAGGCTCTGTTAACATATGTTGAGACTTAGGAGGATGGAAGATATGTTATATAAACCTGAACTTAGATCTGACGCAATGCAATGACATAAGTCCTACAGATGCAAAGCAGCTCTACCTAGAGCAAAGATACTGGCCTTCTGCTAGAAGTTACATTAGACCCCAAGCTGAGTGTAAAAGCCAATATGTAGGAACACTTGCTGCAGAGTTGCTAAATTGTGTCAAAAACTGGCAACAGATGGCAGTAGTAAAACATCATACTGTAGAGACCTGAAAGAAACACACACATACACACCCACACTCTCATAGTGATACACTGCAGCTTTACTGGTGGGTGTAAAAAGAAGAAGAAACAACAACAAACTAAAATGAGAGGGAGCTTTTTTTTTTTAAACTCCCATTCCCAATTCCTGTAGGATTGGCACAATGTCAGCCTGAAGACGGTTTCTGGAGAAAGCATGATCTCCTAAAGGTATTTTGAAATACACTTGCATACTGCTGTGGTAACATTCACATCTGGCTGAATACAAATAGCATCGAAATAGGTCAAGCATTTTAGATGCTTTCACTATAGGTTCTTACCAAATAATCACCAATTCATAGAGTAAAGCGGTTGAAATCAATGCACTGATACATACCAGCAGCTCCTTTTATTATTTTTTTTCTTAAATGTTCGTTATGCAAATTATTGTTCAGGATCAGTTATACCCCACCTATGAAGTGGGTGAGAGCAGTGATTTCTTCGCTCTTCTAACTGGTGAGTGTGTGTAGGCAAACATCACAGAACGGTGGCAGATTAAGCCTGTTTCCCTGGTCACCCCCTGCAGTTGATCCAAAATCAACAAACTCCACACCCCCTCCTCAGTTCACACTAACACCCAGACTGTATCACATTAAAACCAGTGGTGATTTTGTGTGTCCATCCATATAATGGCAAATCTCAGTAATTTTTTCATATATAAGACCCTCTGCTTGTACCTTCCCTCTTTTCTACCCTAAAACTTCACTCACTAAAATCTAAAAGGTACCATACTCTTCCTCAGTGATTAGCATACCACTTTTTCTTCACAAATCTTTCAGCAAGGAAATATGAAGCAATAATTCAGCGTGCCACTTTGCGGTGAGGGACTACAAGAGAATTTAAGAAATTTAAAACACATTTTCAGTATCATACAGAGGATTTATTACAGAGGGACAAACAGAATCAGCTTCTTTATTTTTTCAATTAATAGTGCCCAGCCGCTTAAGGAAGTTGAGTCCCCTACTGAGTCAATAATATCCTCAATCATTCCTCAATCAATAACTCCCTTCAATCATTGCACTGCTTGGACTTTCACCTTATGACCGAGTCAAGTAGCTTTTACCAATCATGAATTAGTAAAATAAGCAATGAATAATTTCTGTTTTGAGAGCTCTGTACCTTTATCGTATATATTTTTAGAAGCGTTCCAGAAGCCAAGTGTCTGGAAGCCAAGGAAAGAATTCCTATTTAGTATGTAGTGCATTAAATTATAAAAAAAAAACATTGAAAGGCAATGATCAGGGTCACTGTAGGAACTTTAAGATTTATTCAATACTTATTTAATGGTTTTACTACATATTTCTTCCTTATCTATAACAGATGCTAAGACAGAGTCTAAGGTGTGAGCCTGAAATGTAGCTCAGCCCATTTCATGAATAAAAAGAATGCATATCAATTGATCAGTGATTAAGACAAATGAGTGATTCTTTACTCACTGTCATTGAGGTCACTTTAAAATAAAGCGACCTGCAAGCTTTTCAATCTTCATCCAGCTGTTGATTGTCTGCAATTATTCTCTGAGCTCATTTATAAACATTGACATCTGAAGTAGCCAAAAAAAGCCCATCAGAGGGACAGTTTATAAGATTTAATGTTTTACATCTGCCACCCATGACCATCACCTAACCTACAAAACCATGCAAATACAGAAAAATGTAATTGGATATCTTGCTAAACATTTTAAATCCATCAGTATAATTATACTTGGACAATAAGCAGGTATACCATATATTTATTTCAAAAACCAAGACTAAGTTCTGTATATTTGGTTAAAGGTGAACCAAATAGGTTTATTTAACCAATATCAAGCAACACGTAAAACGACTCTCCTTGTGCCTCATGTGGGAAAGTCAAATGATTCATTTAATGTAATTGGACTTTTGCTATTATTACTTAAATTCTTCTTATTAAACAATAGCTTCTTGGTGTTTTTAAGTTGTGAAATGTCATATATTTAAATAAGCTCTGTTTACCTCTGCATTCATTTTTCCAAGAAAACAATAAAATTTAGCAAATGTTTAAAGGAACAGTTTATAATTTTGCAAATGTATGTGAAAAAATAGGAAATAGGACTACACGTCAAACCATGGATAAAACAAAATGCTCATATGTGAAAGCAAACCTGCCCCTTTCACAAATTAGTCCTGAATCTGTTTAGTCCTGAATGTGCATGTGGACAAATTTATTAGGTCAAGTGTGAAAATGTCTTCACTGGATAAGGACTCCTTTTGAAATAGACTGAGGATTTGCTGTGTTTTACATTTAACCATGCTTTTCAAAATGAAATGTATTGTACAAAATTGCTGCAGCTTTTCTGTCAGCCTGAACTATTTATATCTGTCCATTCTACATTGACCTCTCTTATCAATAAGGCTTTGTAAAGCTGTAGAACTCACTGAAATTCTTTAATTTTTATGACACCAAGTGACTACAGTCTATTATGCATGAAAAAGTCCAGGATCTCAGCAGTTAAATTGAAAAAAATTCAAAGAAGCCTGTTTGGCACCAATCATGCTGTTGTCAAAATTGCCCATCGTTATTCTGAAGGTTGATGTGAACCTTTATATGCAGTATTTTCAGCAGTGTACTGCTACACAATTAGATAACTGGCTGAGCATCTGGACAAGTAGTCTTAATAAAGAGATAGATAAGTGTAGTTTCCCATCTAGTTTTGCAGCTACAACTTTTACAGTTACCCATTACAATACTTTTCATACTAAAAATGGAAATAGCTTCCCCCAAAATATTTCCACAACACTGCAACTATCAACATCCTATTATTAAATGTTTTATTTTTTAATATATCTACTGAACTATACAAATTACTTGCTGTATTTGTATTTTGACTTAAAAAAATAGTATTACCCAATATTCCTCCTAATAAACCCAACATTCTCTGTTAGCACTGTCAATTTGTAAGATTTAACTAAAGTAGCTGCTCCAGAGTGCAATGGTGAATGCACTTTTCTAGACAATGCTTGTCATTGTGCATATTGACCTTAAGCTTTGTCTGCAGCTCTTTTGTCTTGGAAACAAAAATCGATGTTTCTTAATAACAATTATTTTGCTGATATTATGTTCCAGAGTGAGTTTAAAACTTAGTTTAAAACAATTGGTGATGAATTATGTTTATACAATACATGCTACAGCACTCTGTATGCAGATTACAGTTTTTTGGTTAAATTGTGTTTATAGTAAATGGTTCACTTTGTAATAATAGCCAGAACTCTAGCAGGAAAGATGCTTGACAACAAAACTTGCAAAGTTGGCATCTGATGATGGTCATTTGGAAAATTACTCACTAAAACTTTTGGCATTGCTAAAATTGTAATGGTAATTTAATAGCTGTATGTGGAAAAAGCCAAAGCCACTAATTTGATTGTGCTTTCACAAACTTTTGGCTGTATAATATGAGAATTTGAATATATAAAATAGGTTTATTAACCAAACTAAATGCCACACAAATTATTTCTTAGTTGATTTTACTTTGTTGTTGAGTCACCTGTAATGTTCAAGAACAGTTATACAGGCGTGCATATAAACACCTATTCCAAAAACTTATGTTCACGCGCGCACACACACACACACACACACACACACACACACACACAGACACACATACACACAGCAAAGATCTATAATCGAGTTGATGAGCTGTTGACACAGTAATTCAGCAACACTGGGTTGACGCTGTCCGTGTGAAGGAAGGTGCTGTGCTCTCCACCTGCAGCATTAAGATTCTGTCTGAGTGCCTCCTGGCTGACCTTGAATTTGCTGCTACACCCTGCTTCATCCCATCAGATTTTGCCAGCAAAACTGGACCTAGAAAAGGTGACCTCTCACCATGAAATCAAGCGGCCGAATTATTGATATTTGCAACGACAAGTTTATTCCAACTTACTGATAAGGAGAGATTAGAGGCGTTGGTACATGTCAATGTCACAGGGGTTAAAGTGGAAAAGTGGATATATACGTATGTGGAGTGGAGTAGGTTATTATCTAGTGGAAACTGGGCCAGGCCAGTGTACTATTAACTGTCAGTCGTGGTTCATAATTTATTGATTAAATATTCAGAGCTGTATTCGTTCTCTGATATGTGTCATTAGATGGGTCAAGAAGAAAAGTCATGACACTGATGAATGGTAATGAGCCTACTGGGTGCATATTATAAATGTTTAAAC
The DNA here is from genome assembly GCA_019802435.1 of Corydoras maculifer. Lineage (NCBI taxonomy): Eukaryota > Metazoa > Chordata > Actinopteri > Siluriformes > Callichthyidae > Corydoras > Corydoras maculifer. Next base: position 667,503 of record JAFMOD010000341.1, read on the forward strand.
CAGTGCTTCAGTGGAGTTGTAACAGAATTGGGACATCTAAAATAAAGCATAAAGCATATCTTTTCTATATCTTTTTGGGCAGTTACTAAACTTTTGCAAGGGTTATATTTATTAAATAAGATTCAATACAGGGCGGCACGGTGGCTTAGTGGTTGGCACGTTCGCCTCTCAGCGCTAGGGATTCCCGGTTTGAATCCCCATCTGGGTGGAGTTTCCATGTTCTCCCCGTGTCTGCGTGGGTTTCCTCCGGGTTCTCCGGTTTCCTCCCACAGTCCAAAAACATGGATCAAGTCAATTGAATTCTCAAAATTGCCCCATATATAGTGTGCTGTGTGAGTGAGTGTGTTCCCAGCGATGGATTGGCGCCCTGTCCTGTGTCTATCTGCCCTGCGCCCGAGACGTTCTCCCCTAGATGGGCATGGGGAACCCCACCGCGACCCTAATAGAGGATAAAGCAGAAGATAATGAATGAAATGAAAAATGAAAATGTTTAAAATGTGTTTAATTTTACTATCATAATTTTTAACACAAAATATTATGAGTGCCTCATAATAAGTCTCCTCTTTTCGCAGCCCAGCCCAGCACAGCAAGACTAAGTACATGAAAATAACTAAAACCTTTTCATACAGCAATTAATAGAATTAAAATTAGGACAGACAATTTTAATTTGTAACACTTGGTTGTGCAAGCATAACCATATTGACAAATCCTCCATCCAAAAAGAAAAACTTTTGAAACTTACAAACATTGCCTTTTATAGGTTGATTGTATTTTGGAAGATAAGATAAATTAATTGTTAAAAAGTAATTAACCAGTCATTATTATACAGCATGTGATGAAAATAGCAATGTCGTGACTCATTACTTGACTTTGAAAATGAATCTTACCATAGCAGTCTAGTGCCTCACAAAACTTTAAAGTATAAAGTTTTGAAATAAAAATATTATATAATTTGAGAATTTTTAAAAGATAGTTTTAAAACACTTTTAAAAAAAATTAAGCATGCTCACAGAATACATGTTTGTCTGAACTGTTCTATGTGATGTGGCATATATAAAGAAATATTAACTTGGTAATTTAATGCAACTATGCATTCTTAGTTTTTATGTGCCATTTGTGCCTGTAGTGTGACTAATTCAAACCAGACCAGACCCTTCTCTTTTTAACTGACAAGGGTCTTAAAGTAGTGTTTTATTGTTAGTACCTGTTTAGTCATAAATTATGAGACTGTGACATAGATGAAGTAAATTATGTTGTTGCTTAGCAATCTTCTACATATTTCATATTGTCTCTATGGTAATTAAATAATGTTGCTCTAAGATTGCTTCTAAAAATAAAACTGATGACTAACAAGGTAACTCACAGAATGAAGTGAAAAAATGAACTTTTTGAAAGTCGATCTGTGTTATAAAAGACAAATCTATTACTTTATTTTCTAAACTGTTTATGATTACGTTTGTAGGTATGCTGGAGCCTATTCCAGAGATCAAATACTTAATATAATCTATCAGGGGGCATTTATACATAAAATTAAACCCATGGAACTTTAAGACAGTTGGTACTTTTTGAGACAGACCTGTAAAATTTTGATTTTTGGGGTGGGGAAATAAAAATTCATAACTACTTTTTACATACAGATATGTTATGCAGATGAATCTCCCTGGACTGAGGGAAACTTTTTATTATGAATGAGATTTAGGGCAAACTGTTGGCCCATGATGATGGCCCAATTAGCTTACAATTATGTAGGCCACTGATGAACATCGTAAAACCTTTACAACAAATAGATAGAAATGCAACAATACAAAACAAAATAATAAAATGTATGTTTAAATTATAGAATGTGATCATTTAAATGAATAGTTATACTTTGGCCAGCAACTATTTGTCAAGAGCACAGTTTCTAAGACCTGGAGCCTGCACTTAGTGTTTTTTCTGCTTCCAACACTCTTGATCCAGCTCCTCAGCTCATTTCTTGTAATCACTGAGTTTAAATTTGTATGGGTGGGTGTGTGTGTGTGTGTGTGTGTGTGTGTGTGTGTGTAGAGGGGGTAGTGTTTAAGTAGGTAAAGGGCTCTATGGCCAGAAAATAATGTGAAATAATATTCAACCCATCTTTCAAAAATCCAAATTACACTAAAACTTGAGCAACTGGTTACCTATATGTCTGATGGATATTTTAGCTTATTTACATTTGGAAAACAAAAATGAATAAACCATAATTAAGCAGGGAGGTCCACACTTTTGCATTAGGCTGTAATTGCATATATACAATTCAATGTGACTAAGTCAAATCTCATAATGCAAATTATTAACAACTCCAACTTTGTCAACATCTTTTATTTAAAAAGTATTTGCTTTAAAGTTAAGTTTAATTAATCTGTGTAATTGTGCCACATGGCTGAAACAAGTTCTTTTTCTTTTTGCGGTTTATTAATGTGTATACTTGACCACAAAGTGACAAAAACTATAAATCCTTTTTCATTACAATTTACACATCCATGAGATGATGGTAAGCCATCATATGTAGCTTGTAGCAAAATTTTACAGCAGAATTTACTCCTAAAATTTCAAAAAACGACATGACATTGGAAAGATGACAGAATGTATTGTAATCACACTTACCTGACTCGTATTGGTTCCACTGTGCTATTTTCAATATTCTGACTGGCACAAACATTAAGAACAAGAGTGTCACTGCAGCCCAGCTTGGCAGCAGGATATCCGTCTTGAAGGAAAACATGGAGAAAATGACTCCCATTCCTCTGTTCCTGGGCTGGTGTACACAAACAATAAATGATTAATTAAAGATTGATCAATATTTCAATACTATTCATTCAACCAATGTAAGTTGTAACAATAACTATTTTATGAATCTGGTGTTTACAATAAATGTATAATGTGACATAATGCAGATTTTAACTGTTCATCAGTTTATTGGTTAGGCTAGATTCATAAAGCCTTATAATGTTTGTGTTAAAAGCAGGTCTCTCATCTAAATAAATATTTTAGTTGTAGCATAATGAAAATGAATATAAGTACTAATAAGCTGTCTTCACAGGTGAAAAAGTTTGATAAAGTAGAATGCAGAAATAATGGGTCATATGACATAAAAGTCCAAATGTGCTTTTTACAGATTGTAAGTAAAGTAAAATAAAAAAGAATGAATAGAATGTATCCAAGAAATCCAAGGTTTATATTATAATGCATTAAACCAATTTGTTTTATATTGTTTTAACACTTGCCCAGCGATAGATTGTCAACCTGTCCTGGGTGTATCTGCCCAGCGCCCAAAACGTTTTCCCCTGGATTGGCATGGGGGACCCCCCCGCGACCCTAATATAGGATAAAGTGGAAGATAATGGATGGATGAATGTATGTTTCAACACTTGTGTGATGAGGAACATCTATATACATTAACAGAGCCTAAAGACAAATTGACAAATTTTTTTAAAGCATTATGAATACTAACTAAAGCTTTATAAATGCATTTATAAAGTATTATGAATATTGAATTCACAGAGAGGTCAATTTTTTTTTAACCTAAACAGATCATGGATAGAATGAGATCATGATAAAATCAAAATATTCCATTTTAATTTTGCCATAAAATGCGAACGTGTCACAATTTAGAACTGTTTAACATGACTATAGCTATAAACTGGAATAGGAACCATTTTATTACATAAAACATTCCCAAGAGTTACATTAACATATAGACTGCTGCTTCATCAGTTTTCTCGAAGTTGAAGCCAAGTGAAATAGACATGCAGTGTATGTTCTCACTCTTCTACAATACCCTAATGAGTTTGCTTGCTATTACAAGGTATAGGGTCATCTTTCCTGATGATGTGATTCCACAGCTGAGTGGGGCTTGGTATTGTCCTGTAGTAGGGTCAGGTGCTGTTACCTTACACAGTGAGCAAAGGTAAAGGGTTTACAGAACAATTTTATCCTTGCAGTGCACCACATTCAGTCTACATAATGATTCCTAATATATGAGTGTGGTATATATATATATATATATATATACATATATAGACACACACATTCTAAAATGCAAGAAAAAGGAACAATGACAAACTACATTCCGTTTGTTAGGCATGGTTACCACTGTCACATCACATTTTCAAGAAAAATGTACACATATTCTAAATAACATGAGCCCCTCTATTATAAAGTGTTTCTAAATATTTTTTATCTTATATGCACCACTACAATACAGAAAAAAGTCCTCAATGGTGCACTACATACATTTAAGAAGGTATTCCTGTTATATATGAACAGGAGGAAAATTTTGGGCCATTTTTTTTAGCTTGAGAGTAATGGAAAAACATTTGTATTAGAGAAGCAATAGACCAACAGCGAGGATTTAACAAATGAAGAATCAATATGACAGAAGAAGCATGAAAAGGAGAAAACAATCAATGAAAGCATATTACAGAATTATATAAAAAAACAAAAATAAAGTCTTGGTAACAAACTCTGTTAATTCTCTAGAATCAATTTCCATTACAAACATAGGTGTCTTAGTTTATTTAGTAAATTAGGCTTCACTTCGTGAATTGTAGCCTACAATGTGCGATAATAAGCATTTTTCAGAAAACATCAATTCTGGAAAAAAAAAAATTCTAATTTCTTTAACTGTCCAGTTAAAAGACGCGAATGTTTTTTTTTTACTTTGTCTTTATAGAAAGGTTTAAATTACTAATTTATAGCATGTGCAAGCATACACTGAGAAGTTGTATGTTTTTTTTTTTTAAAGTACTCGCTTCATAGATTTTTTTTGTCATCCTACATTGAAACTAGGTTGGTTATTCTTTTCAAATGAACTGCCAAATTGATAGCTTTGAGTTTGACACTATAGTGTTTTTTTTTTTTTTCCACAATGATCTAGTGTATTGGATACATTCCTGCCATATCCAAATACCTAAATTTACTTAAATTTTAAACTTACCAGAGATATGAAACCTCAGACCTGGAGTTAAGCGTTTACTCTGCTCTAACTTGCTTAGTTTAACTGCTGCAGTTCCTTGTAATTAGATGACATGTTTAATCAAGCTGAATTAAGTATATAGTATTGTGCTTCTTCGAGGCTTGATATAAATTCCATAGCAGTAATTTCTCCAGAGATTATGCTTTCCTCCAGGTTTGGAGCCTGATGGGTGTGTAAAAAATAAATACTGACATTCAGTTACCTACCACTGAGCAGTTGCACTGCTTTTTATAATAATAACTAAAGGACCACATAGGATCAAAACAGAAGGTTCCATTGCGGTCTCTTCATATAAAATATGAGTCTCTCTCTGTCTAAATGTCGACTTCTCTTTGCTTTGGTGTTTTTTAAAAACAGTTACATTTCCTCCAGGACAGCTGTTCCCTGTATACAGTTTTCATTTAATTTTCATCTTTCCCTCTTTTCTCACTTGTGGGATGACGAGATGACAAATTACTCCTTAAAGTCCCTATGGCCCCATTACCCTACACTGAGCCTAACGGAGTGTTCGTCCTTTTTGTCACTTCTCGTCACCTGTTCTTCCCTGTCCACCAACTCCCCATTCTTTACCGCTGCGGTTCTCCACTCCAGACTCCCCCAGGGCTGCGTTTGTCAGTGGGAGGAGTGTTGTGAAGGTAAGGGGAGGGAGATGGATGAGAAGTGAGTCTGTCTTATAACTTTGCTACGCATTTTCATGCATGTCTTGGCTTTGCCTGCTGATTAACTGTCTGATCTCTTGAGTTTTATTTTTCAAGTTCTGTTTTGATAGTAATGATCATCAAGACATATCATAAGTAGAATAATGGCAGAGAAGAGAATAAAAGAAAATGGGTGTAGGGTGGAAGTTTTTCGAGAACATATTGTGATGAACTGAGTTTACTCTTCGATCCTTAATTACTCATGATGAATAGTCAGAACCCCAATGACAACATAAAATGATAACAGACTTACAAACGTATTTAGAAACCCTGCTTTAGTATGATTAAAGTCACGTTTACGCTAAGGTCAAAAAGTTTACGCTTAAAATGCTCCAGATTATTATCAGTGGGGTTTATTCATTGTAAAGAATAAAGAATCTTAAATGTTTTGTGAATAAGAAATTTGATGTCATTTTCACCAAAAAATAAAATAAAAAATAACAAAAAAAAGAGAGATACATTCCGACTTCAACTACTAATTTTATTGTAATATCTGAACAGCCTAATATTTAATTTCAATTAGAAGTACAATACTAAAAATTTATTCATTCAATTATAGATAAAAAAATCAAAAAGTAATTATATTTGTGATTTGCAAATTACCTTATTTTAAAGGAAAACTCTTAAAATACTGAAGCAGAGCAAAATTCAAGTCATACCCCATGATAACAGCAAAGTGGAAAAGTGAAGAGCAAAGGTAGAAAAATAATAACAAGACAAACAGATTTTCAATAAAGAGAATTCATGAGGTTTTTGACAGCTAGTGACACGAGATAAACGCCGTCAGATAGCCAGTGGCAGCTTAGGTGTGCTCATGCAGCTAATCTGACAAGGTGGCAGGGAAAAAAATAATTTGCTAAGTTGACATCAAGAACAATCATTCTGATAACATGAGGCAAACCCCACCCATCTCTGTCATCTCTGTCAGGAATTTAAAGGTTTGATTTATTGGGCTGATAGGTTATTTAAATGTCAGGTTTCAGCCAAAGCAGTTATTATTGCTGGTCTCTCCAGAATGCATTTTCATTAATTTGAAGACTGAGTGAAGTGAACACAAGTTGTATGCAGAAATGCATGCAATTGATGTTAGTGATGGACCTGTTTTTAATTTTTAATCATAACACTGTAAATGTAATCATTAAGTTATCTAAATAACTGAATGTTTTAAATCCATGTTTTTGGACTGTGGGATGAAACTGGAGAACCCAGAAAAAAACCCATGTGGATACAGGAAGAACTCCACTTATATCGAGATTCAAGCTTGGATCACTATCACAGGGAACATGCTAACCACTTTGCCACCGTGCCGCCCCAGCCACTTTATGTTTAAACTAATTTTGGAGGAAAACTAATTTTGAACTTCACATGCTGAAGAGACTCAAAGCCTGTTTAATCAAAATGGCAAAAAACAGCATCTATAATAGCATGGGAGTGGATCAGTGCTTGTGGCATGGGTGATATGATATATATATTTAAATCTTATAGCTGTCATTTAAAAAGACATATACTGCTATCATCATTTCATATTTTTCTGGGTACTCAATGTCAATTTCTACATGACAATGGCAAGCTTGCCTACAATCCACTGTAGGCCTAGTAAAAGGTTTTATAATGTTATTATCTTATCTTGTCCCATTATATTAACAATCGTGAGTTTTGAGCAGCTCATGTCTTGAATACAGCAGATATTTTACTTGTAAAACTGCAACAATAAAATCTGTATTTGATACTGCAAAGTTTAGGAGTAGGTTTCTCTGATCTTTCATCAGTTCTTGTAGATCATTACGTATATGATACTGATGATTACTGATAGTGGACCTTTTCAGGTGGTGGACTATTTATGGTCCAGCAGCGACCCTAAGGTGTTTGAAAAGTGATGCTCTGTCTGAACCATTCATACCAATGCAATGCACACTAACACATATGCACACACCGCAATAATCAGAATTATCCATCACCTAAATGCTTTGTGGTGGTCCTGTGACCACTTTAATCACTGAAGAATGAAGCAAAAAACTAACAATTTAGTTTTCAAATAATTGTCCCTAATAATCTGGCCAGTGAGTGTATAAAGTCATGATTATGTGTTAGCAATCATCATCTGGATACGCAGTCTAAAGGGACAAATTTGGGGTTGTCACTTTAATTAAGGAGCATCATTCAATAGACATGGCAATTAGTTAACAGGATCTCTGTGCTCTGACACATGAATGGCCTGTTACAACATATAACACACTTAAATTACTTATTTTTCGAGCTTATTACATTCGTTGAACAAAAGCTTGTTTGTGCCCAGCAGTGTTTTGGAATGCCACTAAACTAGGCAAGCGATAAGTGCACCCCTGCACAATTTTTCAAATGCCAAAAGAAGACTTCAGGGTTTTATACACTCTCTATTTGGGTAGCCATAGAAATGTCCAATTCATTAAGAGCATTTCAGTTTTGTGAACTCAGAGTTCCATGCAAAATGAATGTGGCTAATGAATGTCATCTCGGTTGACCTTCTGAATTCCACATTGTTAGGATCCCTGACATGTTTCTAAGGAAGAAATTGCAAGAGAACAAATATGATGACTGAAGTGAAAATTGAAAAAGGGAACCAATATCGCTTGTTTGAACATATGTAATAATAATGCAGAAATTTGGATTCAATTACAAAGAGAATTGAGTTTTACCCCAGAAGGACCATATACCATGATATAAGTAAGAACTATGTACTTACTGTAAAGTATAGTTCCATGTGTAGACTTTGTCCTTACTGATATATAAAGATTCCACTGGTTTTCAGAAGATGAACTCTCAAGACTTGTATCCTCAGGCCAAAAGGGCTGAAGCTCCAAATACGATGTACCAGTGAACAAGGGAACAAATATGGAAGTTTCTAAAAATAGTAATAAAGTACATTTTGGATTAACTCTTCATACAATCAAAATACAGGTATGTTATAGAAGCAAACATCTCTATATGAAAAACCAAATGTCCTGAGCCTTGTGTTGTTTTAAGATGACATGTTTTCTTTGAAATGCCCAAGCTTGGTGGCCTGATGTGACGTGATTAAAGAAACAGTGAAAACAGCAGGAAATCAGCAAGGTTTAAGACATAAATTACTAAAACTTTTCAAAATGTTATGCTTTACACAGTTATTATACTGGAATACCTTCATCTTAAATTTGAGGAAGCATTCACCTTTGCATTGATTCAGCTAAATTATACAGTAACAAAATGTCCTCACAGAGTTGCATTCAATTTTGAGAATACCACTTTATAAAGTCAAGTGCATTCTATAAACTTTAAACAGGCTAATATTCTTAGTGCCCAACCAACTTACAGATTCTTAAACCACCCCCAGTTTTAATCCCTTAGACTTACACAATAACTCCTAAAGTTTGTGATGAGTTCAGCTACTTTTAATTAAATATTAATCATTATATTTTATTATTAATTGTGGTGATTATTTATAAGGAAGTTTCTTTTTTTTTTTTTAATTCAGTTCAAAGAGCATTAAAAAGGCCAGACCCAACTTCTGGTCGATGAAGCAATGAGACTAATTCTACAGCTGATGGATGAGGTTGAGGTTAAGACTGTTCAGGCTAGCCAAGACATTCCACAAACCATTTCTTTAAAGTCTTCATTTTATAAATGAGGAATTGTCTTGCTTAAACAGAAAAATGCCTGTAAGAACTGTTGCCACTATCTTAGTTGTACACTAATCTTTATTTTACCCTAAACACCAACTACATGATTTCCCTTAAATGAAACTAATGGGCTGTGGCCAAAATATGCATATCAACCCCAGACCATAATTCCTCTGCCACTGAACTTGGCAGCCAGGTGTATCAGCATTGTCCAAACCTAAATTGGTAAGTTTGGGGAACAGGTTGCACATTGAGAGAAACTATATACATATAATTCCTGGTGTTGTCACACTGAACAGCTCTATGGAATTACTGATGGTTTTGTGCTGAATGTCATGCGATAATTGTCAGTAAGTTGGAAGTCATTGTCTTTCAGTACATAACTACATGTAGGCCTTTTATCACCCACAGTTAAAAATGTCTTGAAAACTATATTTCTTCAGTAAAGTATGTACACACACAAACACACAAAAGGTAATACATTTTCTTTAGTATTTTTCAAAAAATGATCAAAAACCACCCATAGCTAACCACTGTAATTTAAAGTTTGGGAGGGAGTAGGTTGGGTATCAATTTTTCAGTACTTGGCAACTGTCCCGTTTAGTTTGATTTAATGTCCTTGAGGCTGATCTGTAACTCTAGATATTTCTACATCAGTAATAATGGCACTCACTGTTGTCACTGCTTAGTAGAGCAGAAAGGTTTAAAAAAAGGTAGAATCATAAAACAGTGCCACACCCAGTGTCACAAAGCTCTTTAGTATGACCCACACAACCAGAACTAAAAGTCCTGGGAGACACTTAGAATCTTAGGAACCAGACAATGAGTGTGACTGAACTATCTTCTCCCTATACTGAGACGGGAAACATAATGTACAATAAGTCATTTAAATTACTTTTTATTTATTTTACTTGTGTCTGTTTCTCCTTAATAGATTGTCCATTTTTAGCTGACTATTCTCATGTAGCTAGGACCATGTGTAGACCTCATAGACACATGAATTCTCTGATGCACAGCCCCCGAGCAAAGACAAAATGACTCTTATCTTGGTCTGCATGAGACTACTGCTATCTTTTTGAAATGACGGGTCGATGTGACTTTTGCAAAACATGTTGGAGAAGGCTTCCACTCCAGTCAGGTCGCTCCATGGCAGTAGTGATCCATTATCTTGGTCTCAAAGGGCAATGTATGCATGACTGTCCTGCAGAACTGTCGAAAGATGTCATGGGAATAATGCCAAGATACCAATAAAGCAAAGTCAGCAAAGACTGAATGACCAATTTCATAGCAGCTTACAAATATTAGTGATACAAAACAAGATTAAACCAAAACTAAATAAGAATAATTACTATATTATCTGTTCCAATGAGCTGATTTAAAGCAATGTGTCTATGCTACTTGTACCATATTTTAAAAAGCTGGCTGTAACTCGCATAATAAATTCTTCACACAGAAATGTTTCTTTTGATTTGTGTTTATTCAGCCAGCGGCAAAGACATGCATGCAAACTTCTGGTTCAAACTCAGTTTTAATTTAGCACAGAAGGATGACTGGACAGTCACACTCACAGATGCAGCAATTCTGTTTTGGCTGTTAGGAAGCCAAGTCAGGGATTAGCAAAAGCACAACATCTGTTTCATGTAAATTTAGCAAAAATTGTCAAACATCACAAGAGTCACAATATATGTACATATGTCTTTTAACATGTTTGTTTCTAAGGTATATATGTATTTTTGTATGTTTTCATAATACTAAAGTACATTCTGGCCTATGTGGGTTTCCTCTGCGTACTGTTGTTTCCATACACCTTCAAAATCAATCATAATCACTGAACATTTCATGAGCTTATGTCTCACACATACTCGGGACAACTATACATAAGCAATTCAGGAACTGGTTAAGAACACATCAGGAATAAGATTTAAGTATGTAACAATTGGTAGGGCAGTTTAAGTGACATGCTTTGCTCACTTCATCCCCTCTAGAGGTTAACATGATAAGTTGAACAATGAGAGGTGTTTCATTGGACATTTGGGCACATTTATGAGAATTGAAGATGACTGTAAAAAGGCATTTTAGGTCAGAATCAATATGCGAATGAGCTGAAATAATTTCCTGCTCCAGTACTTTGCTGGCTGGAGCTGAAGCATGTGATCTCACTCCTACTACTACTCCCAATAGCTACTATATGCACCATACATGCTTCATGGATTTTAAGGCTAGTACTCCATGACCTGAATTGACACCTTTATTAAGTATTTTTGTCCAAGACAAACTGCATGCTGACAGTTAAACACTTGGATATGCACCATTATAAGTGATGTTTAAGGAGTATGTTGCAGGTTTGCAGAAACCTTGGACATTAACGAGTAATAAACCAAAGAAAGACAGATTACATTCAGGACTTTAGGACTATATGTATGCCGAATTCAAGTGCTGTACTCTGCAGACACAAGTATAATCTGAACATCATCAAGTGCTCATGGGTCATCCACTGGAATAAAATTGAATGATATATAAACAAATAAGCTGTAGTAGTGGATAAACTTTATCACTTGTTTTCAAACCTGTAATTTGAAGGCTATTAATTGTAGCAGAACTATAGGAATGCTCAGGCTTAACTGTAAATTGCAGGAATTTAATTCATTCTCAAAAACCTCAAAAAGTGACTGGTTACAAGTTATGCAAGACTGACAAGACCTGATGACTGAAACTAAAAAGAGATGGATTTTGAGCTCACTAATCCACTACTATAATTATATTTAAAAAATATATGTAAACAACCTTAAAAAATTAAGGTACCTAGGAGTGTATGTCTCAGAGAACCATTCCTGGAGCATTAAAACTGCATTACTGGTCAAGAAGGTTCACCAGCATCTTTACATCTTCCGCAAACTAAAAAGGGCCAGAGCCCCAACCCTTATCATGTACACCTTCTACAATAGTTCCATTAAGAGCATCCTGACCAGCTGCATCACAGAGTGGTACTGTGCCTGTTCTGCATCTTGCCTCAAGACCATCCAGCACATCGTGAGAGCCGCTGAGAAGATCGTTGGAACCTCTCTACACTGACTGCAAGATCTATGACACACTCGCCTCACTCATAAAGCCCTCTTAATTGCCAGTGATCCCACACACTCACTACACAGCTTTTTCAGCCTACAGCCATTAGGGAGGAGTCTGTAGAAAATGTCATTTGAATACTGTATATACTTTTTGCAGTTATGACAAATATACTTTGACTGAAATCGAACAGCCCATCCCTAAGCCCTGGGAATACCAAAGCTTGTCCAAGATTTGACCACAGTCAAACTGACAGTGTACTTCAAATGGTCAGCATGATTTGTTCTCTCAAAGCTAAAAAATAGTGCACATTCCCGAACTAGTGTTTAAAGAGAAGAGGATGGCAAAGACTTTTATGAGCATGATGGACTGTGAGATAAGCAAAGATAGATAGACAGAGGGAAAGAAAAGCAAACACCTAGTACTATAAGAAGTAAGTATGCCTCAGGCACATGTGACGAAGAACCCAAGTGAGAACCACTGGGTGGCTAATGTTCTGTTAAAAAAGGACATGTCAAAAGCTATATAACATTTAACTGTTTGGTAAGGTTCTTTACAATAAATGCATTTAATTCTCATTAAATTAGAATTTTACAACAACCTCTGTATCTTTAAATCATTTGATATTTAATGAATTATCAATTGTTGCATTTGGTTTGCAGTATTATAGCCCAGTGTGGGGTAAAATGCAGCAAGGCATTCTTTTCCAAACACTGGATCTAATTAGACCACCCTTGAGTTATCAGAAGGATTTCTTCATCATTACTACACATCGACTAGCTCATTAATCCAGGTCAAGTTATCTGTGAAAACAACAAACAGCAACATCTGTCTGGTGGCGGTAGGGAGAAAACAAATTCCACAGGACTGGAATAGAAGGTCGTGTCAGGAGAGAGAATACATTTAAAGAAATATAAATAATAAAAAAAAAACCAAGAAACTGCCATTTCCCAATGGAATCAATAAATGAGCAACACCGAATATAGCACCCCTGTTGCTTTTGCACAGTGCCTGGGGAGAAGCATAGCGTTTTTGTGGATTACTTAATTATCTGCAAATTAGCACTTTGAGAATAAATTGCAGGGGTGCCAGCTAAAGGCTGAAGGAGCATGTGGAAAATGGTCTATGAGTTATGGAGTAAAAGTGGGCACCATTTACCATAGCAGCCTTTTGATACCTTATTAAATGCTCTCTTTTGAGTCTAGATAAAAAAAAATAAATAAAAAAAAAACAACATTGCTTTCGGGTGTGAGTGTATAAGATAAGATATGTTTTACCCCCTGAACTATCGCTTGAGACATTTAACTACACATATTAAGAAATAAGCCTAATGTATATACATATTGCTTAACATTTACAAACAGTTGTTGCCTTAGCAGGTCGTTTTTCCTAACTATAGTGTCTGAATAAGGTAAACTTTAAAAAATGTTAATAAAACAAACAATAAATCATGTACCACATTGCTTCATACGTGATGAAACTCATTTTAAGTTACACAATCAAATGTTGGTCAAAGAAAAATTAGCCATTATTACACTGATCATAGCTGTTCACCTGACTGATTCTTTTGTTAATGGTTTGTCGCATCTACCTCCGATGTCAATATTTGTAGTCACACCCAACTTGACTAGTGTCTAGTATAAAAGTCAGAAAACCATGATGTGGTGGTGGAAGTGAGGTAAGGTTAGTCATTAAGTATTGCTTTTTTAACACACATTCATAACATTATGACTATTTGGGGCATACACACAGCTTAAATACAATGACCTCTTTAGATGATGGTTGTTGTAAAAAAAAAAAAAAAAAAAAAAAATGGAGCGCTTGTACAGATCCTGCTTCCAACCCCATTTAAAAAACTACTGGTATCAACAAATTGAATAGAGATTGCAAACCTTTCATACAACATCAGTGTCTGACCTCAAAAATTTTCAAAAAGAAAAAAAATCTTTTGCTTGAATGGAAAACTTTTCCTGCAGATAAATTTAAAAATCTGGAAAAAAAATCCTTCCAAGGAGAGTGTAAGCTGTAATATAGTTGAAAAGTAAAAAAAAAAAATGGAGGTGAGGCAATTCAGAATAGAATGTTATTAATGCACCTAAAGGTGAAATGTGTAGGGGTCTTAATACTTTTGTCAAAATATATAAAACATCATGCATACACATAACACAGTACAATACTTTTCTTCAAACATTACAATATAAGGGCAGTTTACAGGGTTGACCGTAAGTGCCAACCCTCTGGCAGCAAGAGTTCAGGATCTAGCTTGAAAGCTCACACTGGCAACTTGGCAGTGCCAGAGTTTGAACCCTGAAGCCTCTGATCAATAGTCCATGAACTAACCCCTGACCCCCACTGCATAGTTTATATTTTAAGAAAAAAAATCCACTATTCAAGTGAGATGACAAAGTTCTTCCCTTTAACTGGGATCAGAACAGGAAATAAATCACAGTTATATAGAAAATAATTATTCAAACACACAACTACTGGAATATTATCTGGAATTCCTTATGTATGGTTGAGAAAAGAAATACACAGTAAAAATGTTTATGGGTGCTATTAAACAAGTGTTGTGTTATATTTAAGGTTTAGAAGCCTAAAGATATGAAAAGAACAGATTGGAAACCCTTAAGTTGAATTGCACAATCAAATTGAGTTTATAAAAAATACAGCTCATTTTATTTCCTTTAAGTGTATATAAAGTCAGTCTGCCTCAACTAACAGTCCCCACATTTCCAAAGCCATATTGTGGAAAAAATAAGAGACTGAAATGAAAAATCAGAAGAATAAAATAATATGTATAGCAGAAATTAAGTGTTAGATGGCACATTTTAATCAGTGTGATTTTGCTTGAAAATTCTGTAGCGTGAAAAAGTGTTTACTGTGTACAGTGAGTGTGTGCTCACTAGTCTGTGGGGTATGGCATATGGCACACTGTTATGGCTGCCCTAATTCAGTCATCTTAATGCTATTAACATCAGTCGAGGCCTGCGTGAGTGCCAGCAGCCTCCTCTTTATGCTGAAAGCCGAAGCAGAAAAGCCACATAATGAACTATGAAGATTTCCATGTTTACTGCTTTTAAAAAGTTTTCCTCAGATTTTTATTAGCATGGAATGTGCAATGTTTATTCCATTATACAATTGCATTTTAGTATTTATCATGTTATTTTTTTGTTATGTTTTGTTAAAAATCAAACTACTTTTAAACTTTGGTAAAGATTAATATTAGAATTTGTATTAATTTCTGTACAATTCCTGTACAAAATATGGCCAACACATTCAGGATATGACACAAATATGCCTAAAGGGTGGGAATGCCTATAATGTTGAGTCATCCACTGCTGGAGTTTCCATGTATTTGAGGAGTGATTAGTAACGTATGGAAATTAAATTTGGGAGTAAAAGGGATCTTGTAGAGTATTTCTTAGTAAGTAAAAGCACTTCAGAATAAGAAAAGAAAGCAAATTTTACTACAACTAACATATTGCATAATTTAAAGATGAAAGCTGTTTATTTATACATTGTAAAGACAAGTGTTTAATTGCATACTAGGGTTGTGAAGTGTTCCCCATGCTCATCCAGAGAACATCATTGTGGGCAATGGGCAGATACAACCAGGACAGGGTGCCAATCTATCACTGGGTGCGCATGTGCACCCCCCCCCCAACACACACGCAATATAGGGGCAATTTAGAGTAGCCAATTTACTTTGAATGGCTTTACCTTGGGAGGAAACTAGAGAACACAGAGAAACCCACATAGACAAGGGGAGAACATGGAAACTCAGGTGCTAGAAATAAAACAAGAATGGTGAAATAGGAGAGTCATTTAAAACCAATGGAATATTTGAATGAAATTATAATTTTAATTCACCAGCTTTATCATCTTTTAAAGATTAAGTGATTTTATTTCACTTAATTGCATATTTTTTGGACTAAAATGACAGGTATAATTTTTTACTGTACTATTAACTTTATATAAATGCCTGTTTTAAAACTTTATGGGAATGAAATCTGTTTATTTTTATATTTCTGTGGTTCAGCTACACCTATTGAGAACAGATTAACATATTCGTATTACAGGCCACACACCCTATCTAATACATACATATTGCTAATGTTGATCTGGTAGTTACCAATGATGTTAAAACTTTTACAAACATAGTAAGAAAATCATCAATGTTTACACAAACCGTGTAAACTTTTTCATTAGATTTTTATGGCCAAGCAGCTGCTCAAACCTTAAGGCTATGCATAATGTTAAGCTTTGGTGTAGCTCATTTAGTAAAAACAAATAAGAGAATATTTTTTTTCCTCTTTCCCTGTGCCCTGTGCACAAGCCCTTCTGTGTCACCAGTGTATTACTTTAACCATGTTAGAATAATACAAACTGACCAAGTTAGCGTTTAAATGAAAGTTCATACTTGTTTCATATATCGAATATCGGATAATGCCTTATAATTTCCTGTTTTATTATAAAATCATTTAACATAATAGAAAAAGGAAGCATGGAGACATGTAGAGAATAGCAGGTTTGAATTAATTTACAGCTCATTATTTCAATGCCTAAATGAGCCGAGTGTTCATTGACAGAGATTAATGGACTTGGGCCTCAGCAAATTAGCTGTGTACCTGAATATCTACTTATTGACATGGTTTAGAAAGTGGGAAGTAAGTCAGATATAGTAGAAAATACAATGCAAATACAAGTGTGTTAAAAAGCAGTGTTTTTGAACTCATCACACAAACAGGCTGATAATTAACTGCTATTTTGTGAGGAAACTTGGAAGTGAGTAGAAGAATAAGCTTGAAGCAATAGTGAAGTCATGTTTCCTGTATCCAGCATGATTTATGCATTTGTCTTGGGTAAAAGTGCTTTTGTGTAGGGCAAACAGTATTTCAGATGTCTTTTAATGTTAACTAAAAAGGAATATTAAACAATTTAATAGTTAATTTGTGTTTGTTTTGTTTCTTTTTCACCCAATGTATTGTTTTACAGCCAGTAACTGTGGCTCAATTCCCAGGTTGTAAAAACTAGGTCCTTTCTACATGTTCTCATTACCTGTGTAGGATTACTCTTGAGGCTTCCTCCCACACTCCAAATACAAAAACACCAAGATTAACTTAAATAAATGTGCTTTTAGTGGACTGAGATAGGTGCAAGAACAAATTTGGCCTTAAAATAGACATCATTCAGTAATAGAATAAAGTTAAGGAAGGACTCTCAATAAATCCCAAGACTTTAGAGCCAATGTGGTGATATAACGTTCTTAGCAATTTTGTAATATAAGAATCAGACCACCTTCTTCAAATCACTGCAGTTGGTTACAAAACGAACCATCAATCAACAAAAACCAGACATGAGGTATAGGTATAATCTAAATGTAGTAAAAATGTTTATTTTATTTAAGTTCTATTTTGATTACTAATGACTAATTTGTTCCTTCTAATTATTTATAAAGATCCATAAATTAAGCTGGACTTTGGTATAAACTTTAAAAAACCCATCATTTCAAATTGATTCATAAACAACCGGTCATTCAACACAAGCTGACACTGACATGTCACATGAAAAGCCCTCTGCTATTTCACAAAATAATAGATTTGACTACCTTTCTCACAGAGCCGGCCAGTGTAATAAAGAGGGCAGTCACAGAGAAATGCTGCAGCTCCACTTGGCATGGAAAGAGGGAGGCATGTACCCCCATTGAGACAGGGCATATCGGAGCATGCAAGTGAGGACACGGTTGGCAGAAAGGTGCTGCTGGCTGTTCCGCTAGGGGTGTTTCTTGCTGGTATGACAACATGTGAGGGGACAATGATGTCTGGCATGCTTTCCTGGGGCCAGGAGGTCCTGCAAACATACAATTTGGTCACATCAAACAATCCAACAAATCCATCAAAAAAGCAATACTAAAAAAAAGACATTTAAGAAAAAGCCGGTTTAGATAACAGCATATGTCGGCAGCCTAGAGTTTACAATGATAACAGAAGAACAACATTTACATTATGATAAAATAATCTGTTGTAGTTAAGGAGAATAAGCTATAAGGAGAATAAGCTATAGACTAAACCTGTAGACTAGACTATGCCATGTACTATGAGTATTTTTTTTCAACTTACTGAATTTAAAGGTATATATAACAATAATAGGATTTCCTGGTGGCTAAGACGTTCTCTCAGCTTGCTTCCAGGTTTGAATTGTGATCTGGGTGGACTTTCCATGTTCTCTCTGTGTCCATGTGGGTTTTCTGTTTTCCTCTCACAGTCCAAAAACATGGAATCTATGTAGTGTGTGTGTCTGTGTGAGTAAGTGTGTGCCCGAAACGTTCTACCCTGGAAGGGCATGAAGAATACTATATTTTTAAAGACTTGTTTAAAATTGACTACTCATTGACTGCTTTCATTCATTTAATTTAATAAGGTTCATTATTTGTTTCATTTGTTTAAATTCAGTTTTTTTTACTGGCAGTGAATTGTCTTCTTTTGAGTTAATTTTTACAATAAAATTTGATGTTAATGTTTTTATCAATAAGTGTTTGTAAAATACATACAAAAGCACCATAATTGCTCTGTTTTTATTAATGTATTTATAAATATATCTCGCTAAATTAAGTTAATTGAGCAACTAATCTAAATTATATCAATCAGGTGGACAGGAGTAACATGCCTAATGTTATCATACATACATAATAAAACAACTTCAACCTTTGCATTTATTATTCACATATATTACACCAAAAAATTGAGCAAAACATAAGACTTAATATAGACTTTTAATTATTGTACATTATTTTTTCATTCATTCATTATCTCCCGCTTTATCCTGTATTAGGGTCGCGGTGGGGTACCCCATTCCCATCGACGGGGAGAACGTTTCGGCCGCTGGGCAGATACACCCAGGACAGGGTGCCAATCTATCACTGGGCACACACTCACTCACACAGACACACACTATATGGGGCAATTTAGAGAATTCAATTGACTTGATCCATGTTTTTGGACCGTGGGAGGAAACCGGAGAACCCAGAGGAAACCCACGCGGACACGGGGAGAACATGGAAACTCCACCAAGATGGGGATTCGAACCAGGAATCCCTTGCGCTGAGAGGCGAACGTGCTAACCACTAAGCCACCGTGCCGCCTCATGAACATTATGACAAAACTATTTTTTAAAAGGTTACAACAAATGCTTTAAGTATAGTAAGTCATGCTAAGATGCTTTTTTGGTGGGTCTGTTGTTCAGCTAAATATTTATTAATACCTTTTTTTTTTTGGTTTATTTAAACGCTCTGTGGACTTCAGAGAGATCATAAAAGTATATTGGATAAAGAAATTCTATTATGTATTCACCAATGAATGTATTATTTTGTCCTTCCAAGAGCTCTCATTAGACTATTAGATTCAGTGATCCTATCAAGGATGCATCTGTAAAACTTCATGAAAAAGTAGCCTAAATTAATGTTATATACTAAAGACCAGAAACTGATATCATGCGTAAAGAAGTATAACCTTCTGCTACATTTTTGTCCTTTAGTCAGTATTTGATTATCACAAGATTGTGTTCTAGCGATCTATTATTGCATTTTCCTGATTCAAGGTCAACTCAACACTGATTCTCATTCTTTCACCCACACATAAAAACATATACATATACCCACAACACACTGATAAGTGCCTCAATGCAAAGCTATTTGCTTGTTTAGGAGTCTGCACTTTGATGTATAATTATGACTTGTGCTTGTACAGCACATGAAATTTAATCTTGCTTTTTCTCTATGTGTAATCATTTAATCTAGTAAGCATCTTGATGCCTTCAGTTACTACTATTTATGCAACTTTGTGTCATGAAACTACTTTTTTGTGCAGGCAAAATCACCCTCTTAGGCACTGGCATTAACAGTGAACTTTTGCAGCTGTATGCTTGAATGCATGAAAGCTTAAAGGGAACACTGGTTTTAAACTTCTTTTCAATTTATATTATAGGTGCGTAGCATCGTTGTTTTAATATATGCACCCAATAGCATTGATATACTGCACGTCATGTCCAAAACCATCCTTTCTTGCCCTCTATTCAGGGAGGCCATTCAGATAGGTGTAAACCATCTGAATCCACTAACGCAGCTATAAACTTCCCACAGCGCTGGGACAAAAAAAACCCTATAATGCCAATTTGTAAAATTAAAATCATAAACCATGTGCAGCTTTGACATTTGCATCCCATCTGCTGTATTGCAATGCTTTAACTGAAAACAAATGTATCCTCCTTTATCAATTTAGGCCTTAAAATTTGTTTCAGCCTGATGAACTTGAAATTGATTACTTTAGCAAGACGGCCTATAAATGTTTGTCAGTAGACATTTTTAATCATAGTTACAAGCCCGTTATTTTTTAGTGAATCTACTTTACATTGAAGAAAACATATTCTAAAATACATCTAAAGCCGGGCGGCATGGTGGCTTAGTGGTTAGCATGTTCGCCTCTCAGCACTAGGGATTCCCGGTTCGAATCCCCATCTGGGTGGAGATTCCATGTTCTCCCCGTGTTCGCGTGAGTTTCCTCCTGGTTCTCCGGTTTCCTCCCACAGTCCAAAAACATGGATCAAGTCAATTGAGTTCTCCAAATTGCCCCATATAGTGTGTGTATGTGTGCGTGTCTGTGTGAGTGTATGCCCAGCGATAGATTGGTGCCCTGTCCTGGGTGTGTCTGCCCAGCACCCGAAACGTTCTCCCCTGGATTGGCATGGGAAACCCCCCCCCCCCAACTCTAATATTGGACAAAAAGCGGAAGATAATGAATGAATGAAGGACATCTAAAGCATACACACTGGTAAATTGCACAGCAGAATCAATTCATTGGGCCAACGTAGATAGTGTATTTTGTCAGATCATAGACAAAACTATTCTCTGTCCACTGGCTTCCATTAGCTGCTCTCCTTCAATACAAGGACAATCTCGGATTCTGCTCAATTTAGCCTGCACTTTATATTTCAGAGGTAAATATTGGTTTCCTCAAATCTTTAGTGATGACCGCCACCTGGTGCTTTAACCTCAGAGCCAATTCTGACCATATCATAAAGGGCTTCAACTCATATTTATGATTTTTATTAAGCTACAATGTTTGACTAAAACTGTCCCCTGCAATGTACAACTTATACAGTAAAGTATTGGTACTTTTTCTATACTTTCTCTATTATAGCTCCTAGTATATGGTCTTTAGGAAATGTGGCAACATTTTTTCTTAGTAGAGAATAATCTTCTCTTTCTATTGCTAGAGCTTACCAACAGACGTTGCAATCATACAGTACATACATGTAAAAACAATAGACAAATCTGACAAATCAGTACCGCCCACATGCTTTCAATCAATTTACATATAAATATAAATATTCAGCTTTTAAAAATATATATGTAGTTAAATTTTGTTTAGTATTTATGATTTACAACAGAGGTTCATAAAAAGTTCTGGGATTATAAAACCTACATGACTGAAATGTCTTCAGACTTGCCCATCACTATTTTTCACCATTTTACGCTATATGATCCCAAGCAAACTGGTTTAATAACGATTGTGTGCTAGGTTCAAAAACCTTGCAAAAAATAATTGCAAGAGCAACGAAGTAACCAAGTATCATTTCACACTTCATGTTTTCAGCTTGGCTGCGTGGCATCTGAACTAAACTATCAATTTATCAAACCCTTTCAGCCCTAAAGCTGTTGTCTACAGTTCTCGTGTTCTAGGAAATGAAGCAACAGTGATAGAGGGAAAAGGCACAAAACCTTGTATTCTTTCATTACCCTGTGTTTCAGCTAATTATCCTGTCAACATTCTTGGTGTATACTGTGTTTCAAGTTGTCAAGGCATTAAAAATGACACAGATGTAAAAAAGACCAATATCACAAGTAGCAGAAAACTGCTCAGCTTTGAAGCATTATTCTTCATATTTCAAATGAATGTTGTATTTAATATTGGTATGATCTAAGGAAAATAAAAATAAAATATAAAACCGTTTGGTTAAAAACATTCTGTGACAATCATTAGGATAATGTTCTTTAGTTCAGCTGTTAAATATTTATAATCACAAAAACTATTTTGTGAGAATGTATTTCTACTTCGCTTTGATAAAACCCCATCATGCGTCATTCAGCCAACTTTTTGAAAATTAATGAAGTCAAGCATACTAGCAAAGGGAAAAAAATAGACCAAACAAGAATCATGCATATTCAGCATCTAACCGCAAAATATTATTTTAACACTGACCTGTCTCTAGTTTTAGGTAAACTAATATTACATGGTATGTTAATTGCTTATTAATCTGCTTTAAAACTGCAATAACATTAGATGATTGAGGAACATATAGGATCACACTACAGTTTTTTTATTTTTAAGAAACCATATGGTAAAACTGCCAAGGGCAAGGTTTGCTGGCTACTGAAGTAAGACCTAATTTCAGTAGTTTCCATTTTATGCTAAATTAAACGACTGCATAATTGATAAGGAGAAAAATAGCTAATTGATTCCACAGGATGCTCTGGTGTCTTAGAATATTTGAGATGTTACAGATTATCATAAATAGCCACTAAGCCATGCACTTTCATAACTGCTAAATCATTCCATTATTAAAGTAATAGCCATCTCCACCAGAAGCTGACAAGGCTAAAGGTGTGAGGACAGATTGTGTCCAAAATAAACTTCACTTAGTACCTTTAAACTAATTAGGTATTTTAAAAAAATATATAGCATTTAACTTGCCATGTTAAAGATGTAGCACATGCTAGGAAATGTGTCCTAATCTAATATCCTACCTATATTAGTGATGTGGCCAGAGGGGTTATATGAGCAATACATTAATAAATCATACAGAAATCATACACTTTGTTTTTACATAATTAACTTTAAAAATATATATATAACTACACACTCATCATGTCTGTATTGCTCATAGTTAAATTGTCTATTATATTTAGGTTACTTGATGTTTGCTTTCACACATCTAAACACACGTTCAGCTGTCCTGGCTATTTACAGATGGCAGTGTTGAGATGTCGTTCAATATTAATGACAAAACACAAACGACGTGAGCCGATTAGTTTCCATAGCACCCGGTGAGTTTAAGTGGCTTCTAATATGCAGGAGTTAAGAAGAGCACATGTCCAAAAGCTATGAAAATGAAAAGACAGAAGAAAAAAAAATCCCTCTTTGAGAAAAAGAAGGTTCCAGCCCCTAAAGGTTTTTGAAACAAACCTGCAGTTGTCAACATTGCTCGCAGTAATGGCACTGGAAGAGTGAACTCCTCTGAGTTTATTCATTTCAATTATTTCAATACAGCCAGTGTAGTTGTAGAAAGGCTCAGACCCCTAAGGGAAAACAACAGAGGAAATCAGTAAAAAACAACCAACCATTTCAAGCTTTAAGGTGAAAATAAAATAGCGTGTAAACATGTGACACAAGAATGAAGACCACAGGTTTTGGAAGGCTGTGATTGTAGATCTCTTAGAATTCAAAAGCTGTATATAAACTGAAGACAAAATGGACTCTACAAAGCACATTGATCAAAAAGAAAAATATTCTTAGAAAATATAGGTACTAGAAGGCAATTTCAAGGCACTAGAAAAAACAAGTACACAAAATAAAAAAAATAAAAAATATATATATATAAAAAAAAGTGCCAAGGTGCATACCAAGAAATCATTCAAGCAGCAAATTTCAAAGCAACGGTATGCAGATATGAACTACTGTATATTACTGTTTTAATGAGTTTTTAAAAAAATATTTAACTTACAAGGTTTTACTTCGGCATCAAATGTTTGTCATTCACCACAGTGCATGTTTACCTGCTTATTCATCTGAATTTTGTATTAAACAATAGACAACCAGAACCTAATTTATCTAGAAGTATTTTCTATTTAGGAACTATGACCGGTATTTCATTATAAACAGTCAATTCCCACAGTTTGTCTGCTAATGAATATTTCCTCTTTTTGCTGTTTATTTTCAAGTTCTTTGTTCATAACCTAAATCTAGTGCCATGTATCCAGCTTTGCCCACCCTGTATGGACTTTATGATTTTAATGGGACAGATGGAACTCCATAATTTTAACCACGTTTGGTGTCACAATCCTTCAAACAGTAAATTTAATTTTTTTTTAAGAATTGTGTCTTCCTCAAAATAATACAGTAGTTGTGTTACTGCACCGATACTATTAACAGCACTAACCACTGTAGTTAGTGCAGAAATATAACAGTGCAACATAAAGGCCTTTATTAAAGAAGCTTTTAAAAGGTAATTTTAAGAAAAACATTGAATCACAGCTGGAGGTAATTCCTACCCCAAAAAAACACCACTATGAATACCATATTTGATGTCTTCTGATGTGGTCTTATAAATCATACATAATTAAGATTTAAGAAAAAGAAATCAAAGGATCTGTGTTCTGCCCAGTGTTTATCCTATTTTTTTTATGTCTTAGACATTTTCTACTCTTTATCGTGACACCTCAGGCTCATAAAACATCAAAAAACAGCTTAACATGCTGGGAAAGGAGGTGGTTTCTTGTCACAGTGAATATTTTGATTAATAATTTGAGTTGTCTTGTGTAAAGGGGGTTGTAATATGCTTTTTAGGATTTCCTGGAAACAATGGCTTTGGCTTTATAGAGACTAAAGCTGCAGTCTACTGATGACAGGGTGAACACTTTGTGTCACCAAGATTTTCAGCAGTCATATAATTTCATCTTTAACTGATTTGTAAATGTGGTTGATTGGTGGTGCTGAACCCCTTGATCTTTAATAAAAAGGAAATACAATAAAAATCTATACAAAAACAAATACATATACCGTACATTTCTGAAAACCTACTCTCATTAATGTAATTAATATAAAAAAACTACAGATTTACTAAAGTATCACTCGAACTCCTGGTGGTCAGCTTCAAAACTTTGTCATATAAAAGCTACTTAATGTTTGCTTATTTGGGTATAAACTGCCAAAAAAAAACAACAAAGAACTTGAATCCAATTCATCCAACATAATGTTTTTCAATAATACATATAAAATCTGTTATATAAAAAAGTTAAACCTAAACAGTGTTAAAATAATAATATAATAACATATATAAAATTTAACTAATTTCTAATTTCCACCCATTGTAATGTATTATTCGTAATATTATGATATATACCTTTGCAGTGTATAATTGTAATACAGGGGATGTCTGATCAACCTTCCTGTTAGGACATTATTGTTCTGTTTCACCTATTTTCAAAGTCATTTCCTTTTATTTCTTTACTTTAATGTTGTAATAAATATATTTGTATAACAGAAAAATTTACACAGGACTCTAAAAGAAAAGACTTGAAAAGACTTTACCTTGAATAACAAAACTACATTAATACATTTTGTTATAATACAAGACATTTAGACAGAGCTTGCTCTGCCACCAATGCTCTTGAACTGACTTTTGTTCTTTGATTTACATAGATTTTCATGTTTTTTTCCACAAAATGAATGAGCCACTAGAGAGACACCAAATAACTGACCCCTGGACTAGTACCATCACAATTCACACAAATTAGCATGTGGTTTTATTTTTGTTTACTAAATGTCTATTGCATAATAACCCTGGCATGATACCCTGAAGAATTTCTTTGGCAAAGGGTCACCATAAAGGTTTTACTAGTGTAGTTCCTGCTAACCCTGCCTAAGGCACTTAAGCTCATCTAACCTCTTGTGCTCCTATTTCTTGTCCTGAGAAAACCAGCACACTCATGTACTGGGAGTAATGAGAGAAACCCTCCTGCTGATGCCTCACTGTGGACCTGCCCTAGGTCCCATCACTGATCTTTCGAGGCACTAATTAAGTCTTGGCAGGGGAATACTGTTGGGGAATCCTGAATGCAGGAACTGATTGTGCCTTACAGGCTGTGTGCTCATAATCGCCCACACCTGTTTATTTTTTCATGATGTTGTACATACAGCATAGTTTACATTCTTCATTTTTAATTTAGCCTTGCCTTCTAGTTTATCTGTACCAATGTCAATTTACCTGCAATTATATAACAATGTCGCTCTGTGACTGGAACAATCTTACCTTATTTGAGTAATTAAGTGGCAATCCTCCAATAAAAATATGGCCAGTTTTTTGTAAACTCAGCCTCGACCAGTCATATCTTGCATTGCTTCGGAATAAAGGAATGCCAGACAGAGCAACTTCTGCTTTACATGGAGAGAGATGCTGTCTGCCAAAGAATAACAAGGAATTGTTTTAATTATGCCTCTAAATTTAAAGCCAACACTTAGACCATGGATTCTTGCTTAATGGCAGTAAACAGTCATACAATAACAAAAACAACTTAAACAGCAGCAATAATATCATTCCCCTTTATTGCTTTGTCTCATTTTAAAAAGTTCAGACCTAAAAAAGGTTTGGTGAATATGATAAGCATTGTTTCCATGGATACAGCAGAGAAAGAAAAGCATGGAAAGTGAACTGGGAAGCGCAATGAGTTTAGTATTCATTATTTAGTTGAAGATGTTGCACCGGGAAATTTTGCACAGAATTATGACTTTAAAGTCCCTATGTTTCCCTTTATCTTTGACACATTGTTTCATTGATTCTTTGTGTTTAAATTAATTGATTAAAAGACTAGTAGGAAATTACCTTGCAAATTTAAAAAAAAACACAATAAAGCAAATTTAAATGTATACTGGTGAATTATGCTTCGAAGTATTCTATAATTCCTTTGACTCTTTTTATACAACTACAATAAATATTACTTGGTGTGAATGAGTTACAAATGCAAATATATAAACCACTTAATCAGGAAAGTCATTTTTGCATGTATATAGCATTATAGGATGTGTTGCTATATACAGTAGCAGTCAAAAGTTTGGGCACACCTCATTCTTGCGCCATTGGTTATTTTTCTACACTTAACATAAGGGTTTTTAATCTTTAATCTAAGAATTCTTGGTCATTTAGAGTAATTGTCAAATGCTAACAACTTTAACTTTACATCTAACTCAGGGCTCCTTTAAAGGACAGCTCACATCTGTTCCAGATTTCTTGAGCCAGTTATAGTAACTTGGGAGATTCCTAAAGCTAATTCCGACCCTTCCACACAGCAGCGGAGGAAAGATAATTATCTTAGAGCAGATTCAGGGCTAACCATAGGCAGTAGGACACTAGCCTGTTCGCAGACACTTAAGGCCCCTAAGGCCAGTGTCTCATGATGGTCTTCTAACTGGAAAAAAGAGAAAAGCTGGTTTGAGGAAAGCAATCCTGCCTGATTTGCTAAGCCTGTAACTCTGTTCCACTTGACATTGGCGGCCTGGCACCTTGCCAGAGGGCAGCAGGCCCGGGTAGACCTTGAGTCTGTCTGTCCCTGTAGACCTCGGTTACATATAAAAAGAATTGTTCCTGACGGAAAAATATATTAAAAAGTCTGGTGATGGGGAGGACATTGGAGCATAAGAGAACTTGTCGGAGGTGTTGGCGGCTCAGTCAAACTCTAGGTTAAAACAATTCTTTTGGGATGAATGTGTGCGTCAAATTTTCTTTTTAGCACCATTTTTTTTTTCTTGCTCCTCCTTATGGTTGTTTTTCTCTTTTAAGTGAAAGCAGACAGTCATGAACTACTTGCACTGTAGTTTTGCTTGTGTAGTCCAAATATTTCCCCAACATATCAGCAAAATATAAATATCAGTACATTAAAAAAACAATATAAAAGAAAATAAATCAACAAATAAAATTAATTATATCATGTAAATTACTTAATAGGAACTTGTTTGGGGCTCTGGGACTTCTTTGATTTCTTAATGTAAGTCTCGCAATTTGAACATAACTTTAATCTCTATTCAGTAATAGAGTTTTTTTTGCTTATAGGATCTGGACTGTTTACATTTATTTAATAAAGATCTGTTTACAGTGAACACATCTGTTCTTGGAAACAGCATGTACTGTATGTGAACACTGTCACAAACAAATATGTTCAAACCAAATATGTAATATTCATTGACAACTGGAGGCACTTGTAGCTCATGTATGCAACACATTTTGTTCTGAAGGACTTCAAACAAATTGTCAGCTGAACATGATCAGGTTGAAAAGAAGAAAAGATGGCAGTTGGCAGCTTTAGCTACACAGAGTTACACACAAGCTGTTGTTTTCCGCTCTGATGGTGCTGGCTTGTATAAAAACAACAAAAAAAAACAAAAACAAATAAAAAATTTAATCAGATATTCCTATTAAAAATGTATCAAATCTAATTGAATAAAAATATTAAAATTAGCATGTCCAACCAATTGATGAATATTGGGTCTTAAACAGTAATATAAAGTTGGAAGGCTGTGGATCTGTGGCAATTTAAAATCAAATAAGCATATATGTAGTTAGATATTGGATATCATGGCATGCAGACATCACCATTTTTTTCCGTAGACACCATCAGCAGAAGCAGCATGGACACCGAAAAGCAGTAAAACTATGACTGATGTTCAAAAGCATGTAAATGCAGTTTTTGCAAAAGAGACATTGGAGGGTATGACTGTGATAAGCAGCAGTGTGGAACTGAGAGGTGGAACTGGTCTCTGAAGAAAATTTTAAAAGCGTATCCTGTGTTATGACCAGCTGTCCCTATTCCTACAGCATTTTATACTGCTGGTGGGCTATAAAAGGTCAGCAGAAAATGGGTCAAAGTTGAGTGTGATTGAACTTTTATTGCAGTAGTATGGCATAAAATCCTATGAGGGAATGATTGCTCTATAGGAGGCCATTTCATGGTACTCATCATCTATAAGCATTCATTTAACCATGTTAAGTGAGATGAGAAGACAGTCTCAATATAGGTAATTGCTAATGGCAAAGTGAAAAAATAAAATGGATAATAATTACTTAAAAAAAGAGTTTGGAATAATTCATTACACTGTTTTAACTTATTTCTGCTTAATTTATTATTTTATTTAGGTTAAAATTCTTACCTTATATGGACTAGATACTCGTTGCCATCATTGACCTGTATGTTGGTATTAATCCTCTGAATCCCATCTTTTTTACTACATACAAAGTCATACTGAAATAACATTACAAAAATAAGAAATTATTAATACAAACTGCATATACAAAAACACACACACGCACTCAGCAAGTGGTACTATACATTAGCATGTCTATTTTAAAAAGGTTTTAATATTATGTTTAAATACATTGTATTCACTATTACCACTACCAAGCATTACATCCTAGTATTGTATTAGACAATTTTAACTGTACTTACTAAAAATCACATCAATATCCAGTTCATCTTGAAATTTGTGATTATTCATTCATTCATTCTTTCATTTATCATCTTCCGCTTTATCCTATATTAGGGTCGTGGTGGGGTTCCCAATGCCCATCCAGGGGAGAACGTTTTGGTCGCTGGGCAGATACACCCAGGACAGGGCGCCAGTCTATCGCTGGGCACACACTCACTCACACAGACACGCACGCATACACACTCTATATGGGGCAATTTGGAGAACTCAATATACTTGTTCCATGTTTTTGGACTGTGGGAGGAAACCGGAGAACCCGGAGGAAACCTATGCAGACACGGGGAGAACATGGAAACTCCACCCAGATGGGGATTCGAACCGGGAATCCCTAGCGCTGAAAGACGAACGTGCTAACCACTAAGCCACCATGCCGCCAAAATTTGTGATTAGAAAAACTAAATTTTAGAATTTATTATAAAAACGTATATAATTAAAATGGTTAACAAGCACAGATGCGCAAGACTTCATATACTTGGCCAACTGGCTTTAACAAATTATAAAAAAGAAAAAAAAATCTTTACATAATTACCTGTAACATTCCATTGTAAATGTGAAGTTTGATGAAAAAGAAACCTGTGTGGCTAGGATTCTGATCCACATACAGAAGAGTTCCATTAGATGAATGAGTCTGAAACCGCAAAGTGATATTGCTTACATCATTGAGGTCAATCCCCTCAAACTCCAGGAAAGAGTTACCCGAATATCTCCCATACAAAACACCTAGACAGGAGCCAAAGAATAAAATGAAATATAATAACAGCTGTATGCAACAAGTGCATTTAACAACACACAACAGATTGGGAGATTGAGAAATCATCATAAAATAAATAATTTTTTTTATTTTAGAATAGGTAAAATGCTAAGACAATTCAATCATAAATAATTTAGAATGGGGATTTATGCTGTTTCTAAAAGAAAGCTTTTTTCCAAGAAAATAAAGAGATTTTACATCTTTCCTCCATCTGTCAGAAAATCTAAGCCCAGAATGCAGGTTGTGTCCTTCCTCAGAGCAGTCCATCAATATTATGGCTCATACAGTAACTCTGTCTTTCATACTTGA
This sequence comes from Corydoras maculifer, assembly GCA_019802435.1. Classification (NCBI taxonomy): domain Eukaryota; kingdom Metazoa; phylum Chordata; class Actinopteri; order Siluriformes; family Callichthyidae; genus Corydoras; species Corydoras maculifer. The sequence continues at coordinate 698,264 of JAFMOD010000341.1, forward strand.
CTATGATCAAAGACAAGCCTATAGAATTGAGAGTGAACACATCTGGCATGGCATGATTTCTTTAAAAAAAAATCATGCCGTTCTTAGTTTTATAAGAGCATTGGTGGCTGATACATCTAAAAAAAAAAAGCATGGGTAGTATGTTTAAACATCCACATTAATCTTGTGTAGCTAGACTGTACATACTGAACCACTCATACATACATTATTCAAAAATTTTTTTTTATAATGGGAATTGGCTAAGACTTTTAATACAAACAAATTGACTCAGCTTTTAAGATCAGGTTTAACAGATGAATAAGAGTAATTTAACCCCCCCATCCCCCCCAAAAAAAACAACTTATAAAATAGCAAAAAAAAACGTTCTTTCATAGTTAGTAAAAGAGTAATTGGCAGCCAGGTGTTGCTATTTAATTTCACAAAAGCAGGCATTAAAAAGTATGAATACCTTCACCAAAGCATACATTTTTGGTTGTGTGGTTCTCATACACTTGGGTATCTTCATTATGCCAACTGCTGCTAATGCTGATAAATAACCTGACACGAGATTTGGGTCCATTTCTAACTACATTAATATCTTTATTATACAGAAAAAAGGACTGTTTACAATTGTAAAGTATTTAAGGCAGCTGCTATCCATCACAGGATTGAATACCACAGAGCAAATTTAATCCTAATTTTGATGCTTATAGATAAGTGAAAAACCCAGCAAGTCTCTGTAAGCACATTCAAATATTAAAGTTCATAAAAGCACTATAAAAAAATATTTAAAGAATGTATTTCATGGAATAGGAGCACAAGAACACATGGAACAGCAGAAAAAAACATACCACTACAGATCTGAAACAATATCTATTAAGAGTGATATCAAGCCAGGGATCATCAAAGTCCCGACCTTAACCCCACTGAGGTATTATAGTGGGATCATAAAAGTAATGTATACATTGAACTAAGTCATGTTTAAAAATGTTATTATATATATATATATATATATATATATATATATATATATATATATATATATATATATATATATATATATATTTTTTTTTTTTTAATAAATAGATTTTAAAAAAACAAGATTTAATTTAATTTCTCCCTATGGAAAATGTTATACGTATTACTAATTTATAGCAATAACATCTTAATAGGAATAACATCTATCTTGCCACAAAAATAATGGTAAAAACATTCATTCATTCATTATCTCCCGCTTCATCCTCTATTAGGGTCGCGGTGGGGATCCCCATGCCCATCCAGGGGAGAACGTCTCGGGCGCTGGGCAGATAGACCCAGGACAGGGCGCCAATCCACACTCTATATGGGGCAATTTTGAGAATTCAATTGACTTGATCCATGTTTTTAGACTGTGGGAGGAAACCGGAGAACCCGGAGGAAACCCACGCAGACACGGGGAGAACATGGAAACTCCACCCACAGATGGGGATTCGAACCGGGGATCCCCAGCGCTGAGAGGCGAACGTGCTAACCACTAAGCCACCATGCCGCCATGGTAAAAACAAACTAACAAAATTACATTAAGGTTAAGCAATGAAACAGATAAGCCTATATAAACAAATAACGAAGATTTTAAGGAAGAGTTCTTAACATAATAGATGGGAATATTTGTCCCTTACTTCATTATTATTAATATAACTTATTTGTTTGTATACTGAACATGTTGAGAAACAAAGAATTTAGCTTCTAAAATGTAATTATTTAGCTTGTTGTAAAAAAAATAATAATAAAATAAATTAAGCTGTTAATTAAATGTAAATTTTTTTCCAGTAACTGTATTTATGTACTATATAAGGTAAAATACCACATTAATAAACTCACTGATACATTACACAGACAGACCTCATGCAAATGCAATACTTATCTTTTTTTTTAATGACTTGCAGGGCTTTGGTCTGTGGGGCTTTATACTAAGTAGGCTATATTCTCATGACCTATATGCAGGTAATATAAAACCTTGCTTCCTTATTTAGTATTGATCATTTACCATACATTTCAAAGGCTAACTTTTGAAATGTAGCCATATAACAGGCACATATAGAAAATATTAATGTACACATACACTGTAATAAAAATTGCTCAGACAGTAGGCTTGAGTAAAAACTCCTTTTAATAGGAATTTGTATGGAAAGGATGGAAGCAACACACCTTCATTTGACATATATGGGCAATAAGATCAGTTCCTAAACTGTAAATAGAACTAACATGCCTCTCCATAAGCTTCAAATTTCCTTTGTGAAAAAGCGCCCCAATTTTTCTGCTAATGTGGTTTAACAAATAGACAAAATTACCCTCATTCATAGCAATGTACCTTATTTTGATCAGTAAAATGGAGGATAGATAATGACATAATAACCCGCCTGAACTTTTTTCACCAGTGGTTTACAGGCAGCTCCAAAGTTGTTCAATGTAATACAATTCTTCAGATATTAGACCAGATATTAGGCTAGGCGAGAGCAAAATGTGGTCTGTCTATTGAGCCATTAAAATCAGTTCAGGAAACTCTGCAGAAGAGCACAAAAGGACTAATACACTTAAAGAAGCATGCAAACCCAAATAGCTAGAAATTATCAGCAATGGAAATTCTTTGATCTTGATATTAATGAGGCTGAATGCAGGGCAACTACAAAGGTACGTTTTCTCCGCCCTTCCCCTCCCCTGGCTTTTCAGCTGGTTTCAGTAGCAATGATGATAGAAAATTACTCCTTTGAGACGGAGCCATTCATTAATTTGCAATCCTTGTTTGGACTGATGTAAGACTTTGATGCAGTCAGAAACAACAGCCAGCAGGCATGGACATGGCTCATTAGCATTGGTATGCTGTTCTCCATACTCAACTTGAGCTGGCAAGTTGTGTTCAGATGGTTTGTACTAGCATCATTTTCATGGGTACACTAGTTAATTTATTGTAAAAGAATACAACTGGCTAACACAGAGACCTGACCTCACACCCATCAAAATCCCTTAGAGATGAACCAGAACAAAGACTGCAAGCCAGCCTTGTTTAATCCTATTGCCACAAATGTATAAAACTCCAACACAAGGATGACAACTAACAAAACATCTGTTAAGTAAGAAAACTAATGAGAAGCACAATAGTGCAAACTATTAGACAAAAGGTAACTGATCATTAATCTTGGGACTATCAGATGTAGCAGGAGCATTTATAGACCTACAGTTGTATTGCAAGTACAAATATAATTTACTTTTTAAATTGGATGAGTGAACCAGTGGTTAAGAACATGCAGGTCGTGAATATATTAATAGCATGGCAGGACTGTTAAAAATACCCAAAGGTGACTGTCGCCCTTTAAAAGATTGAAGACCTGCTATATTTAGAGTCTAATAAACAGTGCAATGAATCTAGATAAGATGCATATCCCATAGAGTGCAATGAATAATGTGTTAAGAGTAATATTGTAAATGTCTTCTAATAATATGTGAAGGCCAATGCATACACATTGTGAAAGCAACACAGCATTAACTGGCAATGAAGCAGCCATTACATTAAAGTTTTAGCTTTGAGTAATTCATTGTAATGAAACACATGCTGAGCAGCCTGAAACGGTGGTGAATAATTCAACAATAGTTATGAGATTAAAGTAATGATTATTTTCTTTTATTGCCATCTTATTCAGTGGGCTACTGGTAATAGATTTGTGTACTGCAAGCTTAATTAGCGATACAATTTTATGTTTGAAGTTAGAATTTTCTTACATTTTATTTTATTTTTTACATGAATTTAACCTAACCCATCTATACTGACTGATCTTCATTGGCAAACTCAGGGAGATACGATTAAATGCATCGTGCACTCCCATAGCATTTTATTAGTTTAAACACGAATTTATCTGGCATTCACAAAATGACTATTTGATTAAATAGAACTACAGCACTGTGTTCTATTAGCACTTTAAAATTGTTCCTTGAACACCATACATTTTTACTGATGAAAAATTAATAGGCTGGCCGATGACACAACCATAAATACAGGCAGGAAGGACCTGACACACTGCTGTGATGCAACATCCAGGACAAGGAGACAGAGCCATGCTACCTCTTAAATACTGACCCATAAATATGCATTGATATAACTGACATTAGTGTGACACTTTCGTTCGTACGACCAATGCTAATAAAATGAACACCTCAAGGCCTGAAAAACAGAGAACAATTATTTAGAAATCGCAAATATATGCAGTATAAACTCCAGTCCCTATTCATTGGGGTGTAGTACAAAAAACAGTATCTAATAAAATGGAACAAATGTAAAACATGTTTCTTTAATATTTAAATAAGTACTTAAATAAATAGATTAATAGGGTGTCCGATAATTATGGCATTCTTTTGATTTGATGAGTTCCATTGACACAACAGGTCTATGCAATTAACACATCATTGTCTTTAGACAATTGTCTGCTTCCAAGTTTGTTGAACATTTTAGGAATGACTCTTTGTTCAAGCATGGTTGTACCCAGTTCACAAAGAAAGGTCCATAAAGACATTATTGGATAAATTTGTCATGAAATACTTGTCTGGCCCACACAGAGCCCTGACCTTAACCTTTAACACTTTTGGATTAACTACAAGGGAAATTCTGAGCCTCAGTATCTGACCTCACACATATTCCTTTCGATTAATATCCAAAAATTCTTACAGGCATACTCGAAAACGAAATAACAAAAGTTGATACTGTCAATAGAGCTCTGGTGGGTGTAATGTGTACGTGTCTCATAACTCTTCTCTGCATAGCATATATAGGAATATCCAACTTTGATCCATTGATTGGAATAATTCAACAATGCACTCATGAAGCATTATAACCAATACATTTAACAAAAGCATAAAAACCTGTGTTCAGTAGAATTCCTGGGTTTATCTGCACCGTCTGCTCTCAAGAGTTGATTACATTCTCACTAAAAAACAAATTTAATATCTCTTATTCCTATAAATTGCATGGGTTTGAACTGGAGAATAATGGAGCAATGGGGGAAATGCATGAGACATGAAAGAACATGCAAACACAAATGGCGACACAATGGCTGTAAATAGAAGCTGGATATTCATGTTGTGAGGTGACTCTGCTTCCAGCTGTGTCACTACACCACAAACTGTGACATAGTGGAAATGATTAAAACATAAATGCACAAATGTCAATACGAAAGTCACCACACATTTATCATGCATTCATTTATTTTCTAAGCCAATTATCCTAATTAGGGTCGATAGGGGCGGCACGGTGGCTTAGTGGTTAGCACGTTCGCCTCTCAGCGCTAGGGATTCCTGGTTCGAATCCCCATCTGGGTGGAGTTTCCATGTT
>JAFMOD010000341.1:703721-725745 GCA_019802435.1 Corydoras maculifer
CCTCCCACAGTCCAAAAACATGGAACAAGTTAATTGAATTCTCAAAATTGCCCCTATAGTGTGTGTCTGTGTGAGTGAGTGTGTGCCCAGCGATGGATTGGCGCCCTGTCCTGGGTCTATCTGCCCAGCGCCTGAGATGTTCTCCCCTGGATGGGCATGGGGAACCCCCCCGCGACCCTAATAGAGGATAAGCGGAAGATAATGAATGAATGAATGAATGAAAAAGGGTCGATAGGTGTGCCGAAGCCTATCCAAGCTCAAAAGGCAGAGAAACACCCTAGACAGGTTCCCAGTTTCATCTTTGTGTGCATTTAATTTTTGTTCAATTGTTTTTTTTTTTCCTACAAAAACTTTTATTGATAAAAAACCAGAAATGTCAGAAAAATCTCACATTTGATGTTCTCTATGAAGCCTTTAAATATTCAATATATTGAATATTTAAAGGACATATCTGTTAAACTTTAATTTTAAATATTTCTAAAATATATTTGAACTTTTGCATAAGAATATGATAGAATTTTTAGGATTAAATTAAAACAAAAAAATTGAGTACACTCAACTATTAAATGCTTGAATTTCTAATAAAATACAAATATAATTATAATATACTAACACAAATAAATATAATGTACTACAGCAGTAGAGCAGTCATTTCCATTAATTGAAGGGAACAACTCCAATCGAATAGCAAAATTCTTAAAGAAGGACTACAGATAAAAATCAATTTTACTGACATGCACACAATGGTTTTATTCAAATGTAGGCACAACTCAAGGTGACATGACAAATCTCTAGTTATCCTTCTTTTAAAATTTAATCACAGCCTTTTTCAGTGCAATTTATATCTTTCTTTCTAAAAAAGACAAAAAGACATTCAAATCTTTATAGAGCCACCTTCAGTCAGATGAAACAATACTTGACAATGTATAGTATATAGGGTTAAGTACCTTGAAATGTTTGGACGATGTTCAGTGACCTACAGATTATAAAATTCCATATTTAGCTGATTACAATTTAAAGTCACCAAATGAAATATGCAAACCAAAAACAATGTTCAGTTGTTGTATATTCTAATCTTATATTTGATGGTAGGAAACATTTAAGTCAGGGCAGAGACAACAATAGACATAAAAATATAGTGTAATGATACGAAAACCACATAGTGAAACATCTCATAATGATATAACATGATTGGGTATAAGACATCAAACAGAGTCTTTCAGAAGTAAAGACAGGGGATTAAAGTTAAACAAGCCTAAGTGGGGAAAAATATGTTAAATATGTTTTTCAACAAAAAAAATGCAATGATTTTGGAAATTTCATCATTACAAATAAATAAATGTTAGTAGCAGATTTTAAGGATCTGTAAAAACCTTGTCTGTTATCTGTTATTGCATATGAATGTGTTGCATGTGATTGGAACCAAATTAGGGCCAAAAGTTTTGTTAGTATAAATTAAAAAAGTAAAAAGATAAAAAAGAAAGAAAAGGTAAATGAATTGTTGGATTTGTGTCTTATTACATCACAGTACAGTATGCTGGTAATCTGATGCCTAATTGCTTTAATAAACAGTAGACATGTTTTGTAACACTGCAACATTGGTACAATTTGTTCAGTACTTTTTCACAAAGCCTTTTTAATGCAGAAATGGCTGCTTATTTCTCCAAGTATTACGTTTGACTTCTTGAAGCTCTGTTACTTTGAATATTAGAACCTTACATGTTATATAACTTCTTTACTTATTTTCTTCAACAGCTTAAACAACTATGGAAAATTAGTTTAAACTACTTCAACTGTAAATAATCTTTCAACACCCATTGGTTTACAATAAGAACATATAAGCTAGCCTTCTACCTTTCTTTGCTCTCTAAAAGCACGCATTGCCCGGCATGTCAAATATGAACTGGTGTAGTACAAAAGGAAGCAGAGGTTTTAACTGACTGCTTTATGAAACTATTCTTAGCTTGCAACTAGGGCTCTGGATGCTTTTAGAGAGCGACCTAGATAGGCACGCTGAGAAGCCCTTGTTATTCGTTTTAAGAGAGTAACTGCTTTTATTCCATGTTAAAGTTGGTGTTAACAAGAAGTCTATGGGCATTCATTTTGGCTGTCATTACCCACACTAAATGACAAGAGTGGAGAATTAAACACATGGAGAGTAAGCTGAGGGGGCTAATGAACTGAAGAGAGACAGGGAATTACAATCAGTTCAGACATTCAGTGGGTCCCTGTCCTCTGTTGGGGGTGATATCCTGCTCTCATTAGACCAGACACAACCACACTGGCCATGCTTCTAGCATTGTTCTTTATAATAATCCTGTGTCTTTAGCAGAGAGCCAGCCTCAGTGGATTGTAAACTGATGATAAGGGTCAGTTGAAACAGGTGGAGTGAGAATGGAGTGAAAACCTCATTACAGATAGCCACCTCTTGACTAGTCATTGTTTGTCTTTGACAGGCTAGATTGCGTTTTAAAAAGTAGGAAAAAAAAGAGAGTGTAAAATAGAGCCACCGTCCTTTAAATATGGCTGAGTTTGAAAGGACACAGTCATTTTAGAATCCATTATTGATGATGGGTTTGGTCTGCTTGCCACACATTTCTTTGCCAATAAAGTTCCTTTAGCTTTATACTGAACAAAATCGTGACCTCAATCTCACCTAAACTGACCGTATGGAGCTGCAGTGGCTGTCTGGTGCCTGAGAATGTGTGGACAGCTCAGTGCCCTCTGTATATTGACGTTTCACATCCATCATGCATATATTTCTATGGAAAGCACATTCTGATTATGTACTGCTCCCCTCTCATAAGCACAGACTTTACTGTGATCCTTGTTTGTCTTTACAGTATAAAGGCAGCGTATCAATGTTAAAAATTTACACGTAATTTACTGAAAGTCTATCAACTCAATTCATATAGATATTGAATGTGGTATTGATTTAGATTTAGTGCAAGGAATGAGTTTAATGATTTAGATAAGCTTGACCTTAACTGTAAATTATTTACTAAATCTAACCTTGAGGTTTATTAAAGCAGGACTAAAAACTTATGCCATAATTATTTTGATTTACAGTTTATTCTATAGAGAAAAGAAAGCAGCAACCAGAGATATTAGAAAACAAAGAACAGCAAATATAAATGAAACTTAAAAGTTGAAACTTATCATAACCCTAACATGCACTTAAATTAATACAGTATGAATAAATGTGTGTTTAATTTGGAATAAGCTTACAAATAAAATGCACACAGTCATTTGATCATTTTAGACAAAATATTAGAGATTGATTTTTAAGCCAAATTTAATATTACATATCCATGAGTGGCAAAACAATAGGAACCTTTAGTTGTAGTACCTGGGTTTAACCACTTGTTTGGATATATTTGTAACTAAATTTATCTGTAATTGTTAATACAGTTTATAATATTAAAAAAAATAATAAAAAAAAAAAAAAAATAATAATAATAATAATAATAATAATAATAATAATAAAAACTATTTTATTTGGTTAAGATCAGGACTATTACTTTTGTTCCTCCTTACCTGTTCTTAGGTAGAAATAAATTAATAAAATAAAATGAATAGCTTGTGTTCTTATGATCATTGCTGCATGACCTAAATTCTTTTATAATGCAGCTCATGGGCTGATGTTACTTTTACTGTTGTAATTTAAAATGTATTGTTTCAATGATGGCAATTTGTCCTGGTGCAGCAAGACGGGCCAATATCATGACACTATCACTGCCATGTTTAATGCATTGATTTTATTTTTTTTTAAACAAACACATTCTATTTAGAACAAAAAAAGATTTGTTTTGGTCATATATATTTATAAACATTGTTTCAATGACCTGGATTGCCATTTATGATAAGCCGTTTTCCACTGTTTTTTAAAACAGCATTTTAATAAAACTGTGAATGAGCAACATTCCGGCCTCCATCGCATGTGTACCACAATTGGCCAGTAAATCAATATCATTTTGTAAAGCAAATATAAGTAGTGAATTTAAATGTATACCATGAAAAATTTGTCTACAAATGTACAATTTTTGGCAAATTTGCTGTACTAGCATAGTACACATAAAAACAAAAAACATATTTCACTGTTAGTGCATGTTGTTTGCGTCTATAAATTGCTCATCTTCTTAAAAATACTCAAATTCACATTAGAATTTCAGCAGTGATCATCTGGTTAACAATGTTCAGATTTATATGAGAATGTCAGACCCCATCCCAAGCCTTATTGATTTTCCTTCACCATTATCTGCAGAATATAATATATGTTTTCAGTTGCATAACACGTAGACTTATTCTCTCCAGCAAAGGCTTTGCTGCAGCAATGACTGACAATTTTACTCCCCAAATCAATGTGGATTTGTTCTTATTTCCTGTACTTTACTAGACTAGCAATTATATAAATGTCTTTTTGTCAAGAATTGTCAGGAGTTAAAAGACTAAAGAACAACAATAAATAACACTTACACAATTGGTCCAAATACTTACCCTATGTTAACAAAAGTATTGGGACACCTACACATTGTGATATAGTCCACATTTTGACAAAAAATATTTTTACTACATTGTTTCAGCTAAAGGCGGCACGGTGGCTTAGTGGTTAGCACGTTCGCCTCTCAGCTCTAGGGATTCCCGGTTCGAATCCCCATCTGGGTGGAGTTTCCATGTTCTCCCCGTGTCTGCGTGGGTTTCCTCCGGGTTCTCCGGTTTCCTCCCACAGTCCAAAAACATGGATCAAGGTAATTGAATTCTCAAAATTGCCCCCTATAGAGTGTGTCTGTGTGAGTGAGTGTGTGCCCAGCGATGGATTGGCGCCCTGTCCTGGGTCTATCTGCCCAGCGCCCGAGACGTTCTCCCCTGGATGGGCATGGGGAACCCCACCGCGACCCTAATAGAGGATAAGCGGGAGATAATGAATGAATGAATGTTTCAGCTAAAACATCCTCAATAGGAAGGGTTTATTGTGTCTGTGGGCATTATTATCCAATCATCCCAAAAAGCATATGTGAGATCAGAACATTGATGTTGGATGAAGTTACTGGTTAAAAAAGTCTAAAAATGTTTAACATAGTTACAGTCAGGGCTTTGTGTAAGCCAATTCAAGTTCTTAACTTATGGACCTTGCTTTGTGCATTGGTGCATAGTCATGCTAAAAAGGGCCTTTCCTAAACAGTTCTAATGGCTAGATTTTTTGTTTCATACATTTATTGAAATAGGACTTAACAATATGTATTTAATTAATGATTACAATATTGCAAACATTTAAATGTTGAGTATCTTTTTGGTTAGGGTGTAGGATTATCAATCATAAGGTTGAGGTTTGGAATCCTTAGTCTAAGTTACCAGCATGTGCACTTGAATATGGCCCTTAAATCCCATTTCTCCAGAGGTTTAATAACTCTTGCAACTATCTAAAAATGTAACCACTGTTGGTCCAAAACATCTGCAAAACATTGTTGAGGGAGTGTCATGGCCTGGGCTTACATGGCTGCTTTTGAATTGGGCTTCCTAATCTTTTCTAATGTTATGGGAGCATCACCATTAATTGTGAACATTTATGCCTGCCAAGCTACAAAGCCATTTATCCAAATTAATTAAAACAAACTGCCAACTTAACAACGTACTTGAAGTGGAAAACAACACTGTCAACACATATGAAATGCTGTGGCAAAAGTCTTAATGAGCATAAAAATGAAAAAAAAACTAACAACTTTATATTATATTGTTAATGAATTGTATGTTTGATGCTTTTTTTGATGATTTTTAATGCCAGAACTGGATAATTAAGTAAACATTATGTGATCCTTTCATTTAAAACAAGTCTTCCAAAATATTTGCTCAACAAGAAGTGGTCTGTCCTGAAAAGTACCTTGCTTCACATTGTTATGGATGTAAATATCAATCAATGATAGCATAAATTCTAATCTGTGTTATTATATTTATCTTTTGTCTTTATTGTACAGCAGCAACTAATAAACTGCCTTCCACTGTCTCAATACTTTTAAACATAATTTATTCTGATGATTATGCAAGACAGAATATGGAAATGGTTTTAATTAAGGAAGAAGAAATATTCAAACAGGCTAATGACAGTGATTCAAGCAAAACAAGTATTAATCAGGTGACTGATCACGATCTATTAACCATGCAATTTTTACCTGTTGTGTAAATGCTGTAAGGCAAAATGTGTAAATAAACCTGAAGAATCTGTTTCAATTAGTTTTGATTTGAAATAGGAAAAAAATAAAATTTGGAAAAAGGGTAGATGATTTTCTATTTGCACTGTTTCGAATGGTGCATTAATGCATGGGATTTTCAAAGAAAGAACTTTAATATGACTGGTCTCTCCCAAATTTACATAATTTTGAAATTGACTGATATGTTAATGTGTTATGATCTTTTAATTAGCATAGTAACATTAAATGTATTTATTAGTAAAGAGTTATTTGCTTAAAAAAAGAACTTTCAAGACTTTCTCTAAACATTAAATGAGAAAGATTAGATTAACTTATCTCTTTGTGAGCAGCCCATACTTTTTCCCCTGTGTAGCACTTTGTTGGAAATTCATTAAAATCTTCTTAACATGATAATTTAACATGACGTGCACAATAGATTTTTGTCTTCTAAGACCAGGGAGACTATACACCTTGTCTTATGTCAGCTTAAAAAAAAGACTTTTGATCAGTGAAAACCGATTAGGATCAGGGAAAAGAGTACAATGATGAAACATGAATAGGCTGAAAATGGTATAATGGAGCAGTACAAAAATTATTATTATTATTTTTTGCTGCAATTTTGAATAAAATAAAAGTTTTTTTAGATGGTGAATATACATTAGATGAACAGAAGTATTTGGATATGTATACATATACACAATGCAGGACAGGACGCAAATCTATAATCTATCACTGGACACACTCACTCCCTCACAAACACAGCATATATGGTACAATTTGGAGAATTCACTTCACCTTGATCCATGTTTTTGGACTGTGGGAGGAAACTAGGGAACCTGGAGGAAACCCATGCGGACATGGAAACTCCACCCGGATGGGAATTCAAACTGTGAAACCCCAGGCGAACACGCTAACCACTAAGCCATCATGCCGCCTATACACAATGCAGTGTTTTTAAATTGTAATCAGATTTTTTTGGATTGTGTCTGTGGAATTTTTTGTCCAGTTATCTAAAAATCATGTGTGAGGTGAAACATTGATGTTAAACATCAAAGCCTTTGTTCTATTTCATCCTAAAGGTGTCTGGAGTTGAATTCTGTGCTCTGTGCCAGCCAGTCAAGTTTTTTCATACCAAGTTCACACAATTGTGCCTTTATTGACTGTTGCTTTGTACACTGGAACACAGTAATTATGCAACAATGAAGGGCCTTTCCCATACTGTTCTCACATACATTATTGCATACATTTGTCAAAAAAATGTCTAGGTGCTTGACTTCTAATCAGCTGTGGCAGTGGGGCTAATCAAAACACCCACATTAAATCTTTAGGAGGTTGTATTATATTATTCTAAAGTGTGTTTAGCTTATCTTTTTTAAGCTTAAAAGCACTTTTATTAAAGCCCTTTCTTGTTTTTTTGTTATTATTTACTTCACATCACTTCAATGAACTTTGTTTAAAAAAAAAAAAAAAATTATGTAAATTAAAAAAATAAAAGTGTCTGAATTTTATAAATAGTGGCCGAAAGTCTGTGTGCGTGTGTGTATTTGTGCTCCCTAGAAGAATTTACACCATTGCTTCGATTACCACGACATTGAAATCATCAGCACCCTGCAGATGTATATATATATATATATTCATTTATTCATTCTCTTTATCCTCTAATAGGGTCGCGGTGGGGTTCCCCATGCCCATCCAGGGGAGAACGTCTCGGGCGCTGGGCAGATAGACCCAGGACAGGGCGCCAATCCATCGCTGTATATATATATATATATATATATATATATATATATATATATATATATATATATATATATATATATATATATATATATACACACACTGTATATATATATTATTTTACAACTATGATGAAGTTGTTTTTTTTGATGTTTTAATTTTTTGTCCTTCCAGTTAAACAAGAAAAAAAAATAATACAAGAATCGAACAACTATGCATATACTATGCTAATACATGAAAATAATAATAATAATAATAATAATAATAATAATAATAATAATAATAATAATAATAATAATAATAATAATAATAATAATAATAAAATAATTTTGTTGTATTTTAAAATGTAAAGGTCTCCATGCTGCCTCAAATTACCATAAAACATCTTATTAAGGCTTGAAATTTTGATATCCAAAAGTTTATTTTAGCTAACAATCACTGCTTTACCCCATAATTAGATTTATTGACCTTTAAGTAATTTCTTTAATAATCTTTTGCCTACCTGCTGCTGTTTTAGTATGAGCAAGGAAACCAGAAGTCACTGAGGTCAGATTTGTCTCCACGGCAATGCAGCTCACACTGTTGATGCCATCCACACAGATTAAGCCATTGGGGCATGACCAGAGCAAGCAGTCATCATAATTATACTCACAGTTTTTACCCTGCAGGGAGAAACCACTGTAAGACAGTGTAGAAAAAAGGTACTGTATATTTTGTGTTTGGAATTAAAGGCCACTTAGGCGGATAATTAGCAAGAAAGACAATCTAAAGCATAGCTGAGTTGTAAATGCTTCGTTTCTGATAGAACAAAATATATTTAATATTGATATAATATTTCTGCTTAAAGAAAAAGTAAAAGGGAAAACATTTGATATTATAAACCTTCACTCACTAATCATAAGACAGATAAACAGTTTGGCTTCCCTAGTCATGCGAGTAATGAAAAGAAAACAAATAATTAAATGCTGACAGAGGTGAGGAAAAGCAGGTGACAATGAATTTCCCACCACAAATCCAGGCTGACAGAAACAGGAGTAGCCATGGCCCGGATCGTTCTGGATGCACATGCCTTGGTTGCATGGCTGTGGCAGGCACTCATTAATGTCATCCTCACAGCGAAGTCCTGTCCAACCTGCCAGAAGCAAGAGTTTTTATTTTTTATGAAATAAAAAAAACACAGTACAGCTGGTGAGACTAGACTATAGTCAGCTTCTCTCTCCTGAATGCTCCTTCCCATTTCTAAACTCTAAAGTGAATATCATTTGAGGTCCTTCACATTGATTTGCTTTAGCTCCTTCCACATAAGTGCTCCCTCATACAAAGGAGCCGGGAAAGAGGAAATGAACATGTTTCAGTACTCTTGTGAGTTTGACATGAATAGGGATTCAAAAAAGGAGCTCACCAGGTCGGCAGTAGCACTGGTATCCATTGATGAGGTCTTGGCAGGCGCCACCGTGGAAACAAGGCTCAGAAAAGCACTCGTTAATATCCATCTCACAAAAACTTCCCGCAAAACCTGCTGGACATCTAAAAATACAAAAATTATAGCAATGAAGCTGATGAAAGACTCAATTATGGAGAAAAAAAAACAGCTATTAAAGCGACTGACGTCATGCAGTAGCCTGCAGTCTGGCAGGAAAAGCAAACATTCAGAAAGAAGGGGAGAAAAATTAATCACAGACATATGGCCATGTTAGCTTGTGGAAACTGTACCTCCCAGATGGCGTGCAAGCTGAGAAACACCTCATTAGTGAAATGTTTGTCAGAATGCATTGAATATTAAAATATATCATGAAATTAAGATCGGCCTCAATTACAAAACCGCAAGTGGAGATTTCATCTTGTCAAGGACGAACATTCTTATAACATGAAAATAATGGGCTGAATATTTGTTCTGATGTTGTGTTTCAATAATGATATTTAGTTGTAATACTCTAAGGTCAAATCCTATCCAGTCCAAGTCTTTACATTAGTCAACCTTCAGCGGTGTATTTTACACTTAACAGTAGTACTAGGAGACACTCAGCATGCATGGATAACCATTTTAATAGCTTGAGAAAAGAAAAAAAATATATATAAAAAGTATCTTAGTTATGTGGTCTAAGGTCAAATGTATGGATAAACAGAATTCTGTGTAAATCAATCTTCTACATATTGAGAAAGAATACTTTGAGAAAATGTGATGAGGTGGAGTTGTGGTCAACACACCCACCTTTCAGCACTGGGAATCCAGATTTGAATGCTGATCTAAGTGGAATTTGGTCCCCCATGTCTGTGTGTGATTTCTTTGGGTTCAGTACAAATACATGGATTCAAGGTGAATTATTTGCTCCTAATTTGTCCCTAACGTAATTGCCCCTACATAGTGTGTTTGTGCCAAGTGATAAATTATTATACACCCTGTCCTGGGTGTATATGCACAGCACTTAAATCCTTTTCCCCTTGATAAGGATAGGGATGGGGATCCCCCTCTGAACCCTAATATAGAATTAATTATAAGATAAGATGAGGATGATATTTAAAAATTAATGATTGAACTGAGTTTAGTAGTGGGCATTCAACAATATGTAGCCATGAGAAACTAAAAATAACCTGATGTATTTGTGAAAAAAAAACATTTATTTGCCATGAGATGTAAAAGAACAAAAGCAAGAGTCATTTTCTTAAGTATTTATCGCCATGAATAAGCAAAGTAACTTTACAACTAGACAAACAGCTGTTTCACAGCTTCTCTCACAAGGCAAATTTACACTTCACTGTCTGCAATTTTTTGAACATATGTGTTTTCTGCACAGATCTGTGCATATGCATATGGCAATGCATTTCTATTTAAACAACAGCTAGTTTCGACCACACAGTGTGATTGGCTAAAAACATTACTAATATTAGAACAATTTTAAAAAATTGTCTTGTTAGTGCTGTACAGGTGCTTAGTCAGTCTAAGGGGAATAAAGCCTTGATGACCGTGGTTGTGAAGTCTGCACAGCTGTGGTGGGCACCATTAAGGCAGATGTGGTTTAAGCTTTAGTTTATACATCTAACAACTGCATTTCTTGGTAAAAAAAAGATAAGTCAACATGAGAACCAGAAAGTTGTCTATAGGAGAAAAGCAATATATTTTGGAGATGAGAAAAGGGAAGAATCAATCAAAAGCATTTGGTAATTATTAACTAATTGAAACTGAAAAACAGCATTGATGTTAAGTGCTAAATGTATGCCAAACTAACATTAAAACAAACTTAAATAGAAAAGAAGAGGCTATACCACAAGATGCAAAAGTGGTAAGAATTAAGACGCTAGATTGGAATGGTAAAAAGTTTCCGGAACAAAGTGGAAAGTGATCGAATGACCAAAGTATGACGGGAAAAAATAATCTGCTTATGATTTGTACAACTTTTTAAATGCTAAGTTATTAGCATATTTATTAAAATATTTACATTTTGTAAAGTGTGTGATCAATGTACTCATGCAAGCAACTCAGAAACTTATTAGCACCAGTCCTACCTATGGAAAAGTAAGAATGGTGCTTTGGCAGGGGACAATTTATATTGCTTATAACCATTTCAATTTTTGACATGTATCTAACACTCAAAATTGAAAGGCTATTAATCATTTTCGTCTTAACATCAAGATCAGTTGTAGAGAATAAAAAGTAAAAGTGTCATAACATGTATATGTAATTTCTTCATAGAGCAGACTGGTGATTCCCATAGGTACATTTTATGACAACAAATTTTTTTTTTTTTTATTTTAACACAGACGGTCACTACTGCTCTGTGCACATGCTTCATTTCCTATGCATTAGTTTCTGTTTCAACATGAAACCCAGAGAGATTATTCTAATGAAGCACCTGCTGTAATTTATCAAAAGTGATAGCGATTACTGACTTTGTCATTGTGCCAGTTAACAGCTTGTGTTATTTTCGACACAAACATTCCAGTGGTTCTGACAACAGTTCATTGGAGGCCTTGATTATTACAGATATAAATAAAAGAGTTCCGAACACAATTTAGTCGTTTTAAGTTTCCAGGAAGTTAGCATATGTAGCCCCACCAAACCCTCATGAAGTTCTTTCTCTAAGGCTGTTTTACAAAGCATAAACACTTACCACGTATTTTTACAATTACATTGTAGTCCACTACAGCACATAATGTATTAGTCCTCTTTTCTGAGGACTCCAATAGTAGCACCACAGAGCAGGTATTTGGTTGGTGCATTATTCCTATCCCAGGAGTCACCAAAGTGTTTAAAAGAAACTACATCAGCCCTGCTGCACTAAATCCCCACACATCACTACATCTCTGAACTACATCAGTGTCACTGCAGAAGTGACAATAAAGAACACACCACTCAAATTATACCTGTTCTATGATGATCCTGACCAATAGAGAACAGAGAACCAACATGTCAAAAGAACACAGATGTACTACAGTCTGTAATTGTAAAACTACAAAGCCCATCTATATTGGAATTGGAGGTAATAGACAATGAAGCAAGAAGGCGGCGTGTCTTTATGGTACTGTGTACAGTGTACTGCTTTTCCTAAATGCAAAATAGGTGTACTGTGTAACATTGTTATGACGTTTTGAACAGAATAATGTGGTTGGTAATAGGGGCTTTTATTTTTAACAATAGCATACATTATTCAACAACTGATGAATAACCAAGTTATGTTATTGTTATTTGTTTTTAATTAATTAAATTAAATAAGGGCAGCATGCTGGCAAAGTGGTTAGCACGTTCACCTCTCAGCGCTAGGGATTCCCGGTTCGAATCCCCATCTGGGTGGAGTTTCCATGTTCTCCCCGTGTCCGCGTGGGTTTCCTCCGGGTTCTTCTGTTTCCTCCCACAGTCCAAAAACATGGATCAAGTTAATTGAGTTCTCCAAAATTGCCCCATATAGAGTGTGTTTGAGTGAGTGAGTGTGTGCCCAGCGATGGATTGGCGCCCTGTCCTGGGTCTATCTGCCCAGCGCCCGAGACGTTCTCCCCTGGATGGGCATGGGGAACCCCACCGCGACCCTGATAAAGGATAAGCGGGAGATAATGAATGAATGAAAAAAAAAATATTTTCATTGTATTGGGATTGTATTTATTATTGAGTATTTTGTTTATTTTTTCCTCTTTTGTAAGTATGTCTAATTTTACTCCTTTAATCACATGGCAGCTAGAAATCAGGCAGAATGAAGATGATCATGTGCTTTCTGTGATATGTGAAATACTTTTGCCATAGAATATTTTTTCAAAGCAACTTAATACAATCTTAATGATCTTTGCAAATACAGCACAGCTAATGTTGTACTTTTATGAACAACATTTCCATAAATAAATCCTTTCACATTAAACACAAACATTCAGCTGCAAAAATAGGTGTATATTCAGCAATAAGCTTGATTTTATGGCATTTCATCAATAAACATACAACAATTGTATAAATATGTATGCTGTAGGAATGTTTCAAAACACAAGTGTCTGATTTTTCAGTTCTGTCTTGCAAAGAAGTGTTTTTTCCTCATCCTTCTAATTGTCATGCGATTAGTTTTGTGAAATGTTGACAATCACCATGTTGTGTTTAATGTGAGTAAGTTTCAATGTTTTTGAAGTAAATCACAGCCCTTTTCTTTTCTTTGTTACTTTTGCATTTCATATTTACATGACTTGATAGGTTTAAAAAGCTTAAGCCCCTCAAACAGCAAACAAAAAAAAGACTTGCAGGCAAAACCACAAACATGACTGCTTGAGAGGTCAGCTGGCTTTATAAGGGGGCCAAAGTGTTAACAATTTAAAAACATGATTACTAATGTGGCTCTAAAGGCAATTACTCTAGCATATGTGGCATACGTGCAAGAGTAAATATGCTTTAATGCTTAATATGCTTATATAAAATTGGTTGGTGATTTTTAAAAATTGTGATTGTAATGAACTGCTGTCCTTGTAACACCTGACTAAACTTGATGTAAGTGCTTCCACCCCTTAATATGTAAACCTACAGATTATAAACCTTGTGATAAAATGCAACACTTTTCAAAGGAAGAGAGGTGGGGAGGGGGGGGTCAGACATTTATTGTAACTTAAATTCTTGTGTTTTACCTTTGATTCATTATCTCATCTATTTTGATTATCTTAACCCTTAGCTAGGAATTAGGGGCACATTAAGTCTTCTGTTTTGGATTCATTTATAAGCATGATAACATATTCATCATCATATTACCATTACTATTATTATTATTATTACTATTAATAAAACGTTTAACAAATAAAGGTTTTCAGTTTTGATTTAGTATACATATAAACAAAATATAATTTAAGTCCAATTATGCTAACAATTTGTTATCAAAGGGCTTTCCAACATGGTGGATAAGAAGGAATGGTACTTTATAAAAGTTTTACAGTATGACACATGTCATGTCACTGCTGACATGATTTATGTACCACACAGAGAAGAAATCTCAGACTACAGAGAGTGATCAAATAGAGTGTAACTTAAAAAAAATACCCAGAGGGTTTTGACTTTGGTTGCTAGGCAGCGGTCTTAAAGTACATGTTTAGAAACAAACTAGCAAGTATGGCATAAAAATTAACCATTTCTATTTTATCAGAATATATCATTGAATGCTCTCGTAATGTCATTAGAAAGTTAATAATCAGGTCAAAAAATTCCCTGATTGTAATCATTTAACATCTGTTTGGTCTATGCTTTCCACACTTATTATATTGTATTGACATCAGTAAACACATCAGTGTCTAATCTTTAACAATTTTTGGAGGCATTTTGCAAAACCATGGTATCCAATAAAAAACTTGATCGCTTTTATTATGTAACTTAACTCATGTCAGGAATTAAATGAGGGTTGTAATGCAATTACAGTGTAATCCATTACCCTGCATGCCATTTCAAATGAAAGTAAATACAATAAGAGATGAAGGCATTTGTCTTCTGTTACAGGCAAATCAATCCTATGAGACTTCATGTGGACAGACAAGGCAACTCCTGGTCTGTCATTTTGGTAGATCTGCCTTAACTCACAAAGGGAATAGGAAAATAGCTTATTTCCAGGTCTCAGATCGGGGTGGAGGAAATCAATGCCCTACGGATATTAGATTACATACAAAAGACCATTATAAATGAGTCCTGGGTTTTTGCTGCATGTTCTGCAGGACTGCTTTTACTCAAATCCAGTCAAATAATCATCTAGCAGCAGCTGTTTCATAATCATCACTCTGACAACCCAGCAGACCTTTAATTGGTGAAAACGTACAAAAATAGGCTAAGATAGACACTCACTCTCTCAAGAGCCAGAATTAAAATGGCAAACACAATGCCATGACTAAACATGATGATGGCTCAAACCATATGTTTTCAGACTTAGGTAAAGCAATAACATTTTTATAAAGCAGTGATTTGAAGGACAAACTAAAAGTTCACCTGCATGTAAAATTGTATCCCGGCCCATCCAGACAAGTCCCACCATGAAAACAGAGGGAGAAATTCACAGACATTTCACGGCAAGCATCTAAGTCCAGTTGACAATGATGTCCACTGTAGCCTCTGGAACAAATACAGGCGTACTTGTCTACAAGGTCTACACAGTTGCCACCATTCAGACAAGGCTGAGACTTGCAGTCCTGAAACAAACCAAAAACATTATTTTAATTAATAGTGTAGATAAGAAGTCAATATGTGACAGTATATGTTAATAACAAATGTTATTAAAAATTACTCACAAATACTTACAAATGATATGCACATTTGCATATACACAAGATAACAGTAATTTGGTTTGTAAAAAGTGCAATATCTATATTAACACAAAATGTATGTATTTCTACATTATTCACACAAATGCTCACATTATTTTAAAACTTATAATGCTTTTGATTATTTTTTAATTGTGGAATATTTTTGGACAAAATCTAACACATTGGAGAAAAAACAAAGTTACACTATAATATGTTTTAAACTTATTAATAGGGGGAGTTTATTATTATTTTTTTCCATTTGTATTTTTCTTCTAAATATGTTAAACTCAAGAAATTAACAGTGCAGAATGATTTTCCTGATAAAAAATTAAATTCATTTATAATGTTCAGAGTCACCATCACTGTAAAAATAAAGAAAACACTTTGGACAAGTAGCAAGTCTCTCAAACAAACACTCAGAGCAATTATACACACAAGCACAATTTTGTTCCACGAGTTTAAATATTAACATGGACTGTTTCTGGGAATAAAACTAGAAATAAAAATCTACAAAGACATTGGGAGAACATTTATTTTGAATAACACAAATGTACACACAATATCTAATTTACTAGAGGATAAGCATACAAATATATTATGTGCAATAATTTACACAAAAAGCTACTTTGATTGTGTGCACATTTTTACTTACCTTGAAAATAAAAGGGATTTAATGAAAAATAGCTATTAAAGTATCTGTCCTCCATAACACCAAACCTTAGAGTCAGTATTTAGCAACCCCCCCCCCCCTCCCCGGCAATATCTTGCAAATAAGCATGCAAATGCTTTTTGTATCCAGCAAAGATCCTTCCAGCTATGTTTTAATCCTATTCTATTATTTTATTGAGCCTTTGATTTAACCAGGCAAGTTATTAAAAACAAATTCATTTTTCAGTGGCAGCCTGGCAAGTGCAAAATACATCTGACTGGAAATAAAAGGGAAGAAGTAAGGGCAGGAAAATAAAAGTAAGACATAGGGCTTTTTTTCAAATCCCACATTTTATGGTTTGTATTATTTCAGCTCTTTAAATGTTCAACAGAGATTAGCATGTTTATCTATGTTGACCCTCATCATCCAGATTTATATACTATTTACAAACACCAAGTAATGGCTCAATGAACTTTATTGTTGCAATCTTTAATGAGACATCAACAGTGAACTCCACAACTTGTTTTAGGGTGCGTCGGTGTATCTTTAATATTGTAGTAATATTGTAGTGACGTGATTCATGGGTGTGTCCCCCTTAATGGATTCACATATAGTTTTCCAGTTTTCAGTTTTTACATTTGTTAAATGTCTCTACATGGCTGTCCTACATTGTTGTTGCTGCCTGGCCGCTCAAGGAGGATGAGTCCCCCACTGAGTCTTGGTCCTCCCAAGGTTTCTTCTTTGAATAACAACATAAAAGGGAGTTTTTTCTTGCCACTGTCGCTTCGGCTTGCTCTTTGGGGGTTTAAAGGCTTTTTTATTCTGTAAAGCTGCTTTGTGACAATGTACTGTTGTAAAAAGCGCTATATAAATAAATAACTTGAACTTGAACTTGTTTTGGGCCTCATAAGCAATTAACCAATTAGTGTCACTTGTCATTTGCTTTAAGAGCTTGGTGCAGTCTGACTTTGGCAGAATGCTATTTTAATGGTGTTAAATAAATGTTCTTTTTTAAATTAACATTTAAACCATCTTTAGAAAATGCAATCAAGACCAGGCCAAGTGGCTTTTCAGGTGTCAATATCACTGTTCAATCAGAGTAAAAATCTTCAGGGGGTGGTGGAAATTTTTGGGACTTCTAGTGTTAAATTTCAGATGTTACATATATGAGAATGAAGATACAATCCAAATCTGTGTGTGCCTTTACTCTAAAAATGAGCTGAGGAAAAAAAAAGAGAGAACCTTTGAATTATAGCCTGAAGCTAAAAAAGGCTACAAAGGACTTGTCTGCTCATCATTGCAGACAAATTGCTTACAAATGGGAACAAAAATTCACCACTGTTGCAACACATATTTAAATTGACATAGTTCATCAGCACAATGTGTAGTACATGAAAATAAAGAACACTGAACTGCTTTTAATAAAATGAATTATGAATAACTATTTGAAATCAGCAATATTTTTTTCAGTAAAGTATGACGAAGGTAAAACACTTTAAATCTTTCATTTTTAACTGTTAATGTTTGTAATTTTATGAAAAAATGTTTAATAGAAGCTGGATAATGCAACAAGCTAAAACAGAAGTAAATTCATAAAGAAACCACGATATATGTAAATCTTTTCAAACAAACAGGAAAAAGCCATTACTGCTGCTATTATTACTGTTAAATAAATTTCTTATACTTTACATTCAGGATTTGCTGATGAATTACAGGAAGAAGAGAACAACTTTATGAGAGATTACTGCAACAATCCAAGCAATAAGTTGCACAACCTCTACTTATAGCTTCACCTAGAAAGATTATGTATTTTTCTCAGAATTATTAATTGACACTGAAAAATATCGAACAACTGCATCACAATTATAAAACAAACAATGGACGAAATGGACGTCTAAAAGAACAGTTTAGTAACAAAGACATCAATTATGTACTTAATTGCAAGCTTGCTGCCTTCATGTACTGTAAACTAAATGATGGGTTTTAACAGATGTCACACAACACAGCAATGACAGTAATTACTTGTATCGGCAATATTATACATGGAAGACCTAAGTTATGGCTAAATGACATCTCATTTCAAAAAGGCTAAAACAAATCCTGCATTCACTTTTTCTTTAGAAACTTTAGTAAGTTGTTCCTTAGTCGATAGACATCTATTTTTCCTCAAATAAAGGAACCCCTATAACTTGCTGAACCACTGCCCTTAAGCAATTTCAAGATTGTGATGTCATTTGGTGGGGGAAAAAGCCATAAAGGGAAGTGTGAGGCTGAAATCGTTAAGGATCATGATTATCTTTTCAGGGGGCTTTGGATGGAGTTTGCTCAGATGGACTGACCTGTGGCAACAGCAATTGGAAAATTGGAATCAATAGAGGTGACCTGTTTGATGCTTATGTTATATGGTAAGAAATGACATTTCACTGACTGCCCAGTGCTACCAGTGATGTTGGATTTATTTGATGTTAATACAATTCTGTATTCATCAGAGTAATTTCCTAAAGTCATCAGAAGTTTGAAAACATTTTTCACAACTAGAGAAGTTCAACACCAGCAAAATGACAGTAATAAAACATGCATGCAAAACATTCTTTGAAAACTAAATTACCAGAGTATATGCTTACATCAACGCTAGTCTCACATCTGGGACCGCTCCATCCACTTTTGCATTGACAGATATACATGTCGATCCCATCTGAGCAGCTGGAATGAGAAAAGGGTTAGTTAATGCTCTCTGACAACTGCAAACTCCATCTTTATAAGCAATGATTTATGAGAAGTGATTGTGCACACAGACATGGCTCCAGCTCAACAATACAAGCATACATTCAAATTTTACTTTTAAAAAAGCGTGATGTTAAATTCACGAGTCCACATTAAATTCACCTTACATTTATCTCCAGATAACAGATATAAAAAATATATATATTTTTTTCTAGTCAGTACTTAAACACAAAATTAAACTAACCAGATGTTCTATGTTGACTTTTAGGATTTATACACACAATTATCACCATTGTTTGCTTTCAGAAAGTTTATTCATCGTCATATATAGTATTATATATGTTTTACCATACCATATTGAAGCCATCAGCATGCCCATATAGTACTTGATTTGTGGCATGCATGTAATTCATGTATATACTAAACATACTGCACAGACTGAAGAAGGTTCTTACATACCTGCCATGAATACAAGGGTTTGAAGCACAGTCATCAATGTTGATGGTGCAGTTAAAGCCTGTGAACCCACTGACACAAAGGCAATAATAGCCACTGGTGCCACTGACGCACTTCCCTCCATTTTGACATGGGTCTGGGGCACAGTAATCAATTTTCAGCTCACAATTTGTACCTTTCAGAAAAAGAAAAATTTGTATTAAGTTTGTAAATAATTAAGTACATAATAAATGTATCTCATATCTCATATTTTAGACTTGTTTATTAGGAAGTGAGACGTACATCACAAAGTCATTGCTAAACAAAATAAAGATATATATTCTCATTTTTTTCCCTCTAATAAAATGTAAATTTTAAACTCCATTTAAACCGAACAAATAAGTTAACAAAACAAATCTATAACAAGTTAACAAAAACATCTATGTGACACAACTTATAAAAAGTTTTTTTGTCATGAAAACTGTGTGACATAATGCATTGTATGAACATACATAATTAATACAATAATAAAACTATAAAATATCTCATGTGCATGTATGTAATGTCTTAATGTCTTTTCAGGAATTTCAGGTTTGTACTGTGCTGCTAAATGATAAATTATAATCTTTAAATTAATGTACATAAGGACGAGATAATTGTAACATCACAATTTTTACATTTAGGTGAATGATTTAGTACCACTGCTACCACAGTTCTAAAAATCAATCACATAAATTTGTACTGTGGACAATTTTATGCTTTAACCTTGTGAGAACAGTTTAGGCAAGCCATACTCTCTTATCTAACATTAGTAACTGACATTAGAAATCTTTTTCTTGATCACTAGGGAAAGATTCACCCAGGCACACTCCATATTTTTTCAGTTTACTTAAAAGTTTAAACTTTATAGTGCACACCAAATACACTTTGTGAAAACAAAGTACTACAAAAGATGTTATTTGTCATATACATCTAAATCAGGTCATTTAACATCACAGAACTATGATTTCCATGTTTTATTTTAATTTTCCAGAATGTGGCGCTCAATGCACTTTATCAAATTAAGTAAATGTTGCTCATTTTTGCTTTAGAACTTACTCTGAATGTTCCAATAAAGAAATACATACTGTTAAGTAACAGTCCTGAAAGCGGATACGGCTTATTAATGAGACAGGTTAAGAGAGAACAGTCAGTCTGTTTGTGCTATAGGAAAGGCTACATTAACTATGTACAGTTGTAGTGAGCAGAGAAGCTAAGCAGCGAAACATTTTAGGACACACATCAGTCTTGATGTTATTTTAAAAGAAAAATCTTTTATGTCCTAGCTAGTATTAGTATTGTTATTGATTGTTTTTTTTTTTAAATCTCTTTATACAATGTACACATAGTAATCGTATGTATCAACATGTCATATCGACAAAAGAATAAGGGACATATTTTAAGGGACAATCAAAATGACCCTAAACAAATTGGAATTTAAAAAATATACATGTTAAAAGTCTTTGCTATTGAAACTAAAATGAACTACTGTCACTCTTTCATAGTTAACATATTGCTCCTTTTGAACAGTTGCAACGGCATTGCATGTCTTATTAGGACAGATATTTCCTATGAATTTTATTTAGGTAAACCAATCCACAATATATCCTTTGGCCTAGCACTCAGGGGACACATCTCTTTCCTCAGATGAGCCGAGAGCAGAGGAAAAAGTAATGACTTGTACAAGGCTGAGCGGGTGCCTAATAATAAAAGCCGCTTCTTGGGGAATTGGGGCTTGTGTGTCAGGTTGAGATGTCTCCAGAGTGCCTATACCACTGAGATTTTTTTGGGTATTGTTGTTTCTCTCATCTCCACCTGGAAAAGGATAAATTGATGAAACGATAAAAAAGACAAATGAAATTAATCTTCAGCTTCCACTGACGGAGATCAAGATTTGGTGATCTTAACTATAAAAATGCGCACATCACTTTGAGATTGAGATTTAATAAAGGCATAACCTTAGAAGATTCTGAGAAATATATTTTAAAACCAGGAATGCATCTGAACAAAAATAACTAGCTACATCTAGTAAATAACTAGCCAAGTTGCGAAAATATTAAAATATAAAATGCTGGAGTAGATCATGGGTAAGTCATTGAACAGAATTTAATTTTAAAATCAGTGGTCCTTTAGGTTGGTATACAAAGAGACTCTTATCGAATGTTAACATTGACATGTTGTAAAGTAAAAAAAAAAAAAAAAAAACCTCTCTCTCTCTCTCTCTCTCTCTCTCTCTCTCTCTCTATATATATATATATATATATATATATATATACATACGGCGGCACGGTGGCTTAGTGGTTAGCACGTTCGCCTCTCAGCGCTAGGGATTCCCGGTTCGAATCCCCATCTGGGTGGAGTTTCCATGTTCTCCCCGTGTCTGCGTGGGTTTCCTCCGGGTTCTCCGGTTTCCTCCCACAGTCCAAAAACATGGATCAAGTTAATTGAATTCTCAAAATTGCCCCGTTTAGAGTGTGTCTGTGTGAGTGAGTGTGTGCCCAGCGATGGATTGGCG
>JAFMOD010000341.1:728116-747215 GCA_019802435.1 Corydoras maculifer
TTTCTGCAGTTCCACATGTCAACCTAATGATGAACTTCACATCCAATAAAGTCATGTTTTGGGGCTAGCAAAACCTGTTTCCACTCTTTTTTGTATCCTGGCATTTGATACTTGTTGCTGAAACCCAGGACAGGAATTTACAGTACATGGCCTGACAAAGACAACAGCAGGTATGTAAAGCATGTTCTTTGGCATGGATGTACAGCCCTGGACCACACTCTCTGCATACCTTGATTATAGGAACCAAAAAGTTGAAGCTAGACTGGATCAAGCGGATGGTGCACTAGTGCCCACACTGAAATGAAGAGGCTATGGTGCCAGGTTTTTTGGAGATGGAGGGGCAAACCAAAGCAATGAATCCTTGTTGATAAACAACGCTGACATGCATGCTGGTATCTCAGCTAGTCCTTTTTGATGTGCTCTTAGTCCCAGGTTTCAACACCAATTATCATGCAAGGAGTGGAGTTTATTAAACATAAAATTCATCATTGGGTTGGCGTGAAGAAGTGCAAACAGAAAAATCACCACTGACATGACTTCACATATGATTTCCACATGTAAACAGAAAAGACCAGAACCTAGGTATGAATCAAATCCATGACCTTCTGACATTTAAATGCATTTAGAAACCAAATTATGGTGAAGGTGAAGGTAATATTTTCATTTAGAATAAAAAATAGCCACGATAACTGCTAAGAAATCCTCATGCTTTGCATAGTGTAGATGCTCAAAAACTAACAGGTCGTTATCAAAGGGACCACATTCACTTGTGTAATGCCATTCACACGGCCAGTCTAGTGAAGAGAGGAGGAGCTGCATTGCACAGTCATTATTTTCACCCTGCAACAATGGCTTTAGATCAATGGCTCTCTGCTGACTTCATACACTCGCAGGTCCTTTTAGTGGCCTGTGACAGACAGGTACTTTTTATATCCCTACATTCAAGTTGCCGCTGTATCACACTCACTCTACCTCAAGGAAATGACAGCCATTCAGGCATGTCATTTCTAGCACTAAAGTGAGTAGGCAACAGATGATGGCTATAAACCAAAAAGATGAAAAAAGGGGGGTATATTCAATTACCTCTTCACCTCAAATCAAATCTTATATATATATATATATATATATATATATATATATATATATATATATATATAAATACAAAAAAATTGCATTTGGTCCTGTCCACTAACCACTGACCCCATCCACACAATGGAGCTGGTTGTAGTATGAGCTGGAGCCATACTTTGTGTCAATTTCCCAGTGAGTTCCCTCAAACCCTGACAGATAAATGAGATGGTCACGGATCACCGAGCCTGGCTACCTCCTAAAAAGTAAAAGGATCAATGACAACAAAAGGCCACAGTGAATGCTCTTTTAATGGAAACAGGCCCCTGTAGCGTCTGGTGTCCTCAGAGAAGCTGAAAGTCTGTGAAAACACCTAAGCATTGGAGTTGGATTGAGCTGAGAATTTAGTAGGTTGAAATCTATATGATTTTTGAGACTAATTGAGTTTTTGTTGATGAAAGAGAGAACACCAACATAAGTAGAGATATACATTTAAATCTCCTGGACATTTGTTCATTCAGATACTAAGGGACCATCCTGCAATATGGCCTGCAGACCTTTTTTTTTCCTAGCATCATTTCTTAGGTAGTGTAAACACCCACCCCCAATATACATTAGTTCACTGAGTAATTAAGCCACTATGGAGAACAGGTGCACCGAGAACAGTGTGACAATAATTAAAGAGAAAAGCCTCCTACAGATTGAAAGCCTTTCTGTGTACATTTCCTGGCTGTTTAATTGATTTGCTGTTTGTTTACTTGTTCTGTGATTTGATTTCGCAATGGACAGGCTTTGTCCCATTAATAAAAATAATGCCAGTGAGTGCAATGTTAAGTTCACCAAAAGCTTTCTTGCTTGGAATGAATGCTAAACAGTGCTGCATACATTTGCCTGTAATTATTTATTTGAACAAACATGAATTACACAATAATTATGTTGACATATGATGAGCAATTTTGAAGCACATACATAAGCATCATGCGCACTCAACCATATTTTAAAAAGTATTTTAAAATTCTAACATGACACATGCATTTTGTATCCAGCTGCCTTAACATGCAGAGCTGAATTGTAATATAACAATGAATGAATAAGTGCAGAAATTATCAGACAATGACACAATTACTAAAAATGACAAAACACATTTTTTAAATTTCCTTTTCTTCAAATTTTTACTATAAAATACAACTTCTTATCTTATATGGTATGTAAAAGCTGTCGTACAGGTAAGTTATGTGTCCACTATTTATTTAAGAGCATTAACATTAAGACCCTCCACAATAATGTGTGTTAGTAAATTAGATCAGACCATATATCAGATTCCATGCAATCCAGATGGACCAGTTTCAGGCCAGTAACAACCCTGATAATAACATCTGCTACATCAAGCCATGCTTGCTATAAAATGCTACTCCAATAATGTATGACTAACAAAGTGTAGGAGTCCTTAAGCCTCTAGCTAAAGCTATTACCCTCCATTACAGGCAAACAGTGTCCATGTAATCTATTTAAAAATAGAAATAAAAATATGAAAACTGAAATAATAATAATAAAAAAGTTACTACAAGAAAATCTTTATATATAAGCTTGTGAATAGAATTGATGTGTTGATGGTTTTGTTCAGCTGAAGTGGGACTACATATAGGATGAGTAAATTCCATACAAACAAATGTAGACTTACAATTAGAGAAACCAATCAGCTTGATTTGGTTGAAAAACATGGTTTACTGTACTCTGACACGCTGTATTTGGCTTAGATGGTTGGTGATATTGGTTACTTGGAGTATTTCTGTTAATGTTTTAAGATTTTAATGTACAACAATCTACAGAACTTATGTAATGGCAGAATAGTAATGGCAGTAAGGAAAACCATCCAATAAGTTGCTGAAATGTGGACAGAGACATTCATTCATTAACCTTTTAAAAATACAAGTTTATTATTAAGACAACAAAAACTTTTATTTTAATTTAATTATTTTAAGAAACACTGAATATTTCAGGAAATTGTATTGAAATTAGGGTTAAGATTATTAATTGGAAGAATTAGGTACAGAATTAGGTACAATTATATATATATATTCATTCATTCATCTTTCGCTTTATCCTACATTAGGGTCGCAGGGGGTTTCCCCATTCCCATCCAACTGAGATTGTCTCGGGCGCTGAGCAGATACACCCAGGACAGGGCGCCAATCTATCACTGGGCACACACTCACACAGACACACTCTATATGGCAATTTGGAGAACTCAATTGACTTGTTCCATGTTTTTGGACTGTGGGAGGAAACCGGAGATCCCGGAGGAAACCCATGCAGACATGGGGAGAACATACATATATATAAAAAATATACATATATATAAATACATACATATTTATTTGCACACAAGTGTACTGAAGATCAAAATGTTTATATGTCAAAATGATTATTGCTTTACTGAAAAATAATTTCTCAATTTGCAGATTTGGGTATTCACATTTACTAAGAACTATTTCTTCACTCGTGCAACCAATATCTCATTAATTGCATTAAACACATTTGCATTTTAACAGTAGTGTTTGCAAACTTTGGCATGAGACTGTAACATAACCCTATGTCACTGAATCAGCTTTAAAAAAGCTTAATGCTCTTTATACATAAAGTACTGGGGAATTTCTCTAGTCATATCCTGTGCTAGGATTTACCAGAAATGACCACATAGGTCAGGCTGATATATCCATTAAAGACCCTGGCCTACATCTTTAAGAACTTTAAATACTGCTATAAGATTTGAAGAACAGTAAGGTTTCTGTAGCTTGTGCCTAAAAGTTTGGAATTTGTGATCCCAAATCGGTTACTGTTGTACCATTCATTAATTTTAGAATTTCTCTACAATAGTTGAACTTTTGCCTAAAGCTTCCTCCCAAAACAGGGTTGACAAATCTAACAATTTGCCCTTTGTTCTTTTGAAGTATATCAAAATGTCAGGCTCTCACTTTGCTGAAGCAAGCGACGGGGCAACCAGCAATTGCGCTCTGACATGCATTCCATCATTGAGTTGCAGCTACTCACCAGGCAACAATGCTGTTTTTCTGGCAGGCCTTGGATTTAATTCAGATGAGTGCTAATGAAAGAGGTCCATGTGAAGACACAGCTGATGCCTTGGTTGTGATTAAAGGAAAAACTATGCTATTGGCCCCAATTTATTTGATCAATAAAATACCCTTGGATACCATTATCTAGCTGCTGCTACCTACTGCTCAGAGTAAAGAATGGAAAATTCAACAACATAAATTATATAACAAACAAACTCTTTCTCATCATTTGGTTTGAAATCATTTAGACCTTTTTATAATAACAAGACAAAATAAAGTTAGTTAGACCGATTCAACTATTTTTTCGACTTATTAAACACTCATTAGGGTCTAAATTCCATTTCTGCACATTTAGAGAGAAATGTACTAAAATTGATGATTTAAATGGATAAGTATCTTGAAATGAGCTCAGACAGTTTGATCAGGCATGGAGGATTATTTTTTATAACTCATGAAGGGGTCATTACCCAGGCTGATAAATTTATCAAGGTGAACTGCAGGCTCTCCTATTATTACCAATCTTTAAAAATAACCAGGATTTATGCCTGCAGTCTTTAAGAAACTATGGTGGTCATTAGCCAACGACCTGTAATCATCAATCTAACTGACACAACAGAAAAGGTGGCCAATTTGATCAAAGATGTATATTAAAAGATATATTGTAGCAAATAGATGACAAGGATTAACCCATCATTGTGTTTAAGTCAGAAATTAAAGTATTATGTTCAATATGCTTGACGGTTACTTCTAAGTTATTTGCATAAGGTTAATAAAAGACGCATTGTAGGGACAACTGGTGTGGTGTTGAGGAAAGGTTCAGTCTTTGTGTGTTTTAAGGAAGATGTACTTTAGGAAGATGTACTAAACTAATCAGTGAGTTACAAGCACTTACTAAATAAAAATAAATTATACATGGAGAAAATTGTAAATTTTGCAAGGTAACAGTTTAAACATGATTTTTTTTCGTATGCAAAATGTATAATAATAATAATAATAATAATAATAATAATAATAATAATAATAAAAGTACTAGTACTATTTAGTACTAAAGGACTATTTAGAGTTTCAATTTAAACCTTTTTATGAAAAATGCAATGCTTTGTTGTGAAGTTTTTATGTGGACTTTACACTTTGCTTTTTTCTCCCCCTTTAGGCACAGATAGCATTTAACATATAGCATTTCTCCAGGTGAGAGTAAACAAGCTTAAACCAGTAAAACAAAAACCAGTGTTGAATACAAATACCTGCGCAGATTTCCATTATACAAGGATACTGTGTTATATTACCTACCTGTTTTGATAAAACCACAGCTTTAGTAACAGAAGCAAAAGCAAGCAAATGTAAGCTTTAAATATAACTACTTTTCCATGCAACTTGTCCCCAAGTGCGTGCACGCGCGCTCTTGCACGCACGCGCGCACACACACACACACACACACTTAATACTATAGTGTATACCTATAGGGCAAGGCAAATTCCCATATCAGAGATAAGCATGGCTGCCAAGCCATGCTAACAGCATTTAGTTTAAATGGAAAGCCATCTGCAATAGTAAAGAAGTCAAAATGCTATACAGGGCTGGAGGACAGAAGGAAACAAAATATCAATGGCATTAGAAAACACTTCCCATTCCATCAGCCTGTGAAAAGCCTAGTAGGGAATTCGTGTTTTTGGCAAATTATATTTTTTTTTTCATATCTACACTAAGGGATAAAAGGAAAGGGGATTCGGAATAATTGTTTGTCAGTTTGGAAAATCGTATCCATTATCTCTCCCTGCTGAGCCATTTTAAAAGGGGGATTTAATGCCACTTACAGTGAATACCTCTCTGTTTGTTGCACAGAGTGGCAGACATCATGTCAAGGTAAAACCGAGCCATAACAGGTAATATAACAAGGTCTGAAGTTGTGTCGCCATGGAAAACACCCGGGGAGCATAGCAGGGGTAAATCCAGTACCATCAGCATCATAGCTATGGCCTGGCAGATAAATGCAAGCATACCATTTGTAACTCCTTTATAAAAATATATATATAAAAATAAATAAATAAATAAATAAATAAATAAATAAAGGGCGGAACAGTGACTTAGTGGTTAGTACGTTCGCCTCTCAGCACTAGGGATTCCCGGTTCGAATCCCCATCTGGGTGGAATTTCCATGTTCTCCCCATGTCTGCGTTGGTTTTCTCCGGGTTCTCCAGTTTCCTCCCACAGTCCAAAAACATGGATCAAGTCAATTATGTTCTCCAAATTGCCCCATATAGAGTGTGTTTGTGTGCGTGTCTGTGCGTGTGAGTGATAAATGTATGATGAAAGGAATTTAGACCATATAGTTACATATTCACATACACTAGAAAAAATAGCCTGGTGCTAGCCTGAATAATTAACATAAATTAACACTGAAATGAAACAAAGTGCATAACCACCCACATTTAAGCTGCTAGTCTAATAATTATCTAGAGTATACCTACAAGCAGCAGCTGTTTAAGATACATAATTACAGATTTTTGCTTAAATGGTATTTAAGCCCTTTTTATTCTCCAGAAGGACCATGGCTGACTGAATATTTTCTGGAGATAAAACGGTGACCAAAAAAATGACATCGAACAGAAGCATTTGGACCTAATAGCGAGGGTACCCGACAATGGAAGTGTTCACTGGTTTCTATTAGTAAAAATATGGCTCGACAGATTTGACATAATTAAACTCCTTTGGCCTGCAAAATGTCCATGCATGATTTTTTTACAATTCCACTTTGAGGTGAATTGGCACTGATTGCAAACCATCAACATAGTGACTGACCTAAACTGTTCTTTTCTCTGAATGGGCACAGATTTTCACAGGCACACTCCAAAGTCCTCTGAAAACCCTTTCTATTCAAGTGGAGGCTGTGGAGAAGGGAGACTATCACATACATGGATTTGGAATGTAATGACCAAAGAGCTCATTTAGAAAATCAGGTATTTTACAGTATTTCCACTAAACAAAAACATAAATGCAACACAAAGAGAGCAAAGGTCTAAGACTTATATATGCAAAAGGCATTTTCTTGCAAATATCATTCACAAATTTGTCTACATCTGTGTTAGTAAGCACTTCTATTTTGCTGAGATAATCCATTTGCCTCAAAAGTGTGAAATATCAAAATGCTGATTAGACAGTATTATGCACAGGTGTGCAATAGGCTGTCCACAATAATCACTCTAAAATCTGCAGTTTACTTTAACTGTTTCAAAAGAGTTGAAGGGGTCAGAAAACCAGTCAGTATCTGATGTAACCAGCATTTGAATCACACAGTGCAACACATATGTAGTTGACAATAATACACACCAGTGAATGTGAGATTTTGCCCACTGAAGTCAGTTATGACAACAAACTGCAGTCAGGCTCCAATGAGAACGATAAGCATACAACGAGTTTGTGCAGAAATTCTCTGGCTATGCAAATTGATTGTTGCAGCAGCTTTCTCTGGCTGGTCTCAGCCAATCTTGGAAGTAACAATGCCGCGTATGGCGATACGTGGTCTGTGGTTGTGATGCCAGTTAGATGTACTGCAAATTCTATGAAACACCATAGTAGACGGCTCATGAAAAATGACCATTCAAGTCATGGGCAGCAGATCTGGTGGTTAGTATGTTAACTGTAAGTCTGTGACATCTGTGGCATTGTGGTGAGTAACAAACCTGCAAATTGTAGAGTGTCATTTTATTATGGCCAGCCTAATGCACTCCTTTGCAACAGTCATGCTGTCTAATCAGCATTTTGACTTGCTACACCTGTGAGGAGAATTAATTATCTCAGCAAAAACAAAAAGTGCTCACTAACACGGACACACATTTGTGAACAATATTTTAGGGGGAAAAAGGACTTTTGTGTACAAAGAAAATAAATAGATCTTGCATATTTGAGTTTAGCTCATTAAAAATGGGAACAAGGAATAATAACATAAGTGTTATGTTTATATATTTTTTTAAATAAAATTGAATTATATTATATATAAACAAACACCACATCCTTTACTTTTTAGTTTATGAAATAACAATTTTTGTGTGTATGTATATATTATTCTTTTAGTGTAATGTTAAGCAATGTCACTGAAAGGTGTCATTCTTAGAAGCCTTTATGAATTATCCTTTGCAGTACTGAATACAATATACAACTGTACATATACATACAGCAGCACACCTACATATTGACACTGTTTATTGTTATGAAGGCAAAATAAGCTTTAACCCAACTATTTCATTTAACATACAACTTTCCTGCTTTTTCTCTCCTTAGCATCACATTATATCTCCACTGACAATTACCCACCACATCCTTACACCCAAACCCCCACCCTCAACATTCTCTCTCACCCGTTATTGAGGACAATACCACATGACCTTAATGTTCACTCCTGGCTGCCCTCGGGTGAGTGCTGTTATTGCTTGGTTAGCTCAGTACTTGCTCGGCGACATTTAGGAAGAGACACAGTGAGCTAGAGGCAGCCTTGTAGCCGACCCGCTATGTTTCAATAAATGTTTCATGGACGCTTCATTTACATGGGACCAGGCTCACTGCATCATGTCAACTCCCATCTCTCACCCTCTGTTTTCTAGTTAGCTTCTGTGCCTAGGGTGCTTATCTCTGCCAAGTGTTTTTCATAATTATAAATACCTCATATGCTTTATTAATACAGATGATAGTAGGAAAAATGTGTTGGTTTTAGTAAGACTGCAGCAATGTTGAACTATAAAATAAATGAATTTCAATGAAAGGAGCTATGGCATTACAGCCATTAAGCTTTTAAATGACCTTTGATTTTGTATTCTGTGTTCTTTGCTGTATTAATAGAGTGGTTGACTTAAAATGGAGATAATTCGCAAACCTGATTATCTGTTATCCAGCATAATTGTACAAAGTTATAAAACTGGTATCTTACATTAACACTGCCCGGCCATTTATGGAGAATAATAAGTCTCCCACTGAGCCTTGGTCTTCTAGTGGTCTCTCTTTTGATCCACACTGTACACATTAAAGTGCATGTTGGGTATCCAAGCGATTGAAACAGGTGGCTGTGATAACACACTATTTTCTTTATTATACATGTGCTACAAAGTGGGAATAAATAAGTCTAATACAAACCAAACACAGTAATATATGCAGTAAAGGAAGCAAATATTCATTTCGTAATAAAATTCTAGCCAAAGGGACATACTTTCAACACCTACCTGCAGTTATGCAACAATTTAAATAGGGTAATGCATGATGCGACCATTTCCTTGTCATTCTACAAGAACTCTTTCTTTTAACCAAAAAGTCACAATTTTTATACACTTCGAATTTGTTACAATTCAATATTATCTGAAACGAAACAAACACCCTAAAATTTGTGAAGTGAGATCAATAACAAGCAAACAGCAAAAGAAGGAAACTTTTCTTACAGAGTTGCTATTCATTTATTCATTCTTCAGTCTAACTTTGTGTTTACATAACAAAAGTCATGACAGGAGATCAATGTTGGAATATAGCATGTGCATTAAAAGCAACAACAAAATTTTTTACATTTTTTTTATGATTTGCTCATTTTGTAAATAGATTTACCTAATTAATTTTGCAGAAGATAAAACAGTTGATGCCATGTTATTGCAGGGTAGATTTAGAAATGCACAGGCAGTTTAGCATCTTTAAATCACCAATCTTGCATGTCTTCGAATTGTATTAGGTTTCAGATGAAATCCACACAGACATAAAGAGAACATGCTAACTTCACCTATAAAGGACTAAAAGCTGCTATGGCTCTACCCATTAAACTGTCTACACGGGCTTTTTTTTTTACTTCTTAAAATTATTACAAACTAAATATTAAAATGCTGCATCAACCTAATTACAGGGTACAACAATTGCATTAAGAGCCCAAAAACATGAAGGATTTCTGGTTCATGTCAGCAGGAGGCACCGAATTCAAAAAAAAAAAAAAAAAGTCTTCTATCATCATTTTTATAACACTGGGGTCGAGTGGCTAACTGGAAATAGTGCTGGCAGGGGATTTCATAATCACCCTCTCACCAGAGATCTAATCTCTTTATAGGAGCCATGTCAGATGTACAGAGGAAGAAACGACACAATCTGTGTACCTTCGTGGTGCTTGTGGGAGTGTAAAAAAGAATACAGGAAAGCCACTTGGCTGCAACACATTCTCCTCATTCATCAAAAATGACATCTTGTGTTCTGGTGGGGACCTGTAGCCATAATTTAATAACTGGGTTGGGACTCATGTCATGACAGAAGTGGCAAGAATTATTTTCTCCTTCAACAGCACAGCACATAACAGGAAGATGCAGTAAGGGGATAAAAATATAAAGGTAGTGGCAAAAAAGATCATATGCATGGGTCAAATGGTGGACAATGTGTGTTTATAATAAGGCATAGGATATTAAAGGGCTGTAAAACAACAAGCCTAATGATGCAATGTTTCTTAATCCCTGTACAAGGGGTCTTATTTCACAGCACACTTTTGTTTTCTCATCTTTCACCTTTTGAGTCAGCTAGTAAATGGATTAATAATTACCCCATAAGGTGTGTTGAAGCAGAGCAATATAAAATAAAAGCCAAATATGACCTCTACAAAAATGAGAACAAGAACACCCGCAACAGATGGTATAGCGCCCACAGAACTCTGATATCTAGATTATTAAAACAGTTCAGGATTGTGTGAAAAAGAAGTCATTGAGACAGTCAAGGTCATCAGATGAAGTCAAATCATGATTATCATAAAAGAACAACATCACAGAATATAAATTGCATCCATAAAGAATAAACTATTTAGGATAGAATTCTCTGCTTGGTTGTAGCAGTAAGGGTCTTCTTCAAGGACAAATGTGGCATTATTTGCGCATTATAAAGCTTATTT
The DNA here is from genome assembly GCA_019802435.1 of Corydoras maculifer. NCBI lineage: Eukaryota > Metazoa > Chordata > Actinopteri > Siluriformes > Callichthyidae > Corydoras > Corydoras maculifer. The sequence goes on from JAFMOD010000341.1 coordinate 739,151, forward strand.
GTTTTCCCCAAAGAATTTCCAGCTGTCTGTCCGAGTAGACGTTTAGTTGTGAAAATCTGCAATCTCTATACTTTACTCATACGTTAAAAGGTTTGCCCTTGATTTTAGACCTATCTGTGCCATGATTGTAAACTAACATTGCAGATACAAACAGGTTAACTTTAGCATGTTCACACAACCGACTACCAAGCATACAATGTATGTATCCGTGCAGAAATAATAGTCATGTAAGGGTATGTGTAATAATGCAGTAATAAAATATAATAAGGCCTTTTATTTCACTGTATGCATTTTAAGTTTAGTTAACATTTTAGTAACTTTTTCTTTTAAATTATTAAAGGGTATCAAAGTAATCTCTAACATTTCAATGACCTACCTCACAGTCCCACAGCCTCACAGGAGATCTTTTTATTAATGTTTAAAATAGAAAACATTTGTCCTTCAGATACACTCTCTTAGTTAAAGATTGCAAATCCTACTTGGTCAGTCAAGCACAGCGATGACTTCCAGCAGGCAGTACAGCTGAATGATATACATAGTGTTTTATATGAACATTACAGGAGCTGTTTCCTCATGTTTTGATTCAAGTTAATACAATGACTGATTTAAAGACTATGGCATTATTGGGATCTTATTATTTTCCTCTTTTTAGTACTAATCTAAGGATACGTATATATATATATATATATATATATATATATATATATATATATATATATATATATATATATATATATATATATATATATATATTTAAAGAACAACAAGCAGGAAATACTGCACACTATATTACATAATTATTAGCAAAGCCACTAGGAATGTGACCATGGGCAAGGTTATGAAGACCCACACCACATGGGTCACTGAATCATACTATGCATGCAGAACACTTCCTACAAAATTGTTGTCTCACCTGTGGAGCAAAGGCACTTGGCCGAACCATCTGGCCTGGAGCGGCAGGTTGAGTTGTGCAAACAGGGGTTTTTTTGGACGGCACATGGGTCATAGGCCAGTGTGCAGAAGGGGCCGATGAAGAATGGAGAGCAGATGCAGGAAAACTTGCTATGGTGATCTAATTCTACACACTGGGCCCCATTAAAACAAGGAGATGAGGCACAGTCCTTCACATCCTCACTACAATCAGGACCAGTCCAACCCTGTGCACATGAGCACCTAAAGAGTAAAAGATAATTTTGCAGTTAATACAGTCAAAAATAGGACAATAGAACATAGACAAACAAACATAAATTTTACAACATGAAAACAAGAAAAACAAGATGGTGACAGTAATAAGTACAAAATTGCAACCAGTTATAGGAAACTAATTTGTTATAATTTTTATATTTTATATTTGATTTCAGAATTAAGAAATTTTGTAAAGGAGGCGAAAGAGATTTACCAGAAATTTATCATACTATACAGTACTATAATACTTCATAGAAGCAGATGTATTTAAAAATAGGTTAGTAGAATTTTGTTTTTCTGTGCAGAAAGTAAAGTACTATTAAACCTTTTTTACATTTATTATTAACTGCATAAAAACTAGTTAATTGTATTACTGCACAATGTGTATTGACTTTTAAATATATATTAAGCCTGAACTCCCATGAAGGAACAATGGCAAGAAAAATAACTCCCTGGTCTTATTGGTTTTTAAATAGGAAATCTTGTGATGTTTTTTTTTTTTTTTTTTTTTTTTTTGCACAACTGAACTGGACTGGCTGTTTAAACTGATAAATGTAAGTATTACTTTACTTTTTCTAAAGCACAAGCGGTGGATCTTGTGGAAATGACCTGCTAAATGGCACGAGTGCTGTTTTTTCGTATGCAGTGGCGGTTTCATTACTCTGACTGCATGCAGATTACTAGCTAATTAAGCATGATGGACATGCTAGTAAATTTGCTGGGTTTTTTCCAACAGTTTGTGAAACAGCAAGGACAAAGTGAGTGGACAGATGGATTGATTGATGTCGAACACCATGTTTGCTCATATTGCCATTTCCGAGACAGAAAGCTCTATTCTGCAAGGTGATTGTTTGCTTCTACAGACTTTTAGGTGAAGGTTTGGATCATCAGTTGGATGAACATGTACAGACTTTACAGTTTATACAAATAAAAATATTTTATATTTTTTATACAAATGTTTTATATATTCATTCATTCATTCATTCATTATCTCCCGCTTATCCTCTATTAGGGTCGCGGTGGGGTTCCCCATGCCCATCCAGGGGAGAACGTCTCGGGCGCTGGGCAGATAGACCCAGGACAGGGCGCCAATCCATCGCTGGGCATGTTTTATATATAAATATTTTAATTTTTAACATAATTTAAAATTAATTTCTAGCTAGGGGTCCAGGCTTTTGATTAACAGATTCCTAATTTTTTTGCACTGAGCAGGAAGATGTGTTAGTTTCTTGTATTTCAAACAATATCTGTTATGAGTTGCTTATAAACTAAGTTTCTTTTGATGCACTAAGACACTGATTTGATATTTGCTTGTGTAACTCATTCAGTTTGCTATCTGTTTTTAATGTGAAAGGCTATTGTGGGTTATACCACAGTTGGCAGAATTTTAGCCTCTATTTGTTTGCTTTTTTGCAAACTTGTCCATTTTTTATTGCCAGAAAGACTATAATGTCTAGTGGCCAGGAAAATGCCTTAGTTAGGGTAAAATAGAACACACTAACTTAGCGTTTAGGATGCAGAACTATCAATCTAAAGGGTTGGGGGTTCAAATCCAAAAGTCCACCAATGGTTACCTGTGTGGGCCCTTCAGCAAGGCACTTAACTCTCATTGCTCTGGGGGTGATGTATAATGGCTGACCCTGTGGTCTGACTCTAACCATCAAGTTGGGTTGACATGTTTTGGATGCAGGCATCTGCAAATTGACCTAATCTAATGTAAAAATAATTTAGTTTCATTACTCTATCTGCTACAACAGCTTTATTTGGAGTCCAAATTTGATTAAAACATTTCATTCATAAATTGTGACCTGTAAGTAGTACTGGAGGTACTTCACTCAATGTCGAAGAAGTCCCACAGTTTAGAAATGCCACTCAATGAAGTTGGGTAACAAGCATAAGCCCTTAGCCATAAAGAGGTTCTCAAAGCAGTTAAGCAGACTAACAGGTTAATTACACCATTGGACAATGGAGTAGAGGAAAAGTAAGTAGGACAAAGTGAGGTTAAAGCACTGAACTGGGAAGTAAATGTGTGTGTGAGAAAGTGAGACAACAAGAAAGACAGGGAGAGAGAAAAAAGGAGAGGTGGTGTACTTGTGCTCCACTTGGCGGCAGTGAGCTCACAGCCCTGGCACTAATCCCTCTAACTCTTCCTACTTTCTCTATTGGTCTCCTTTGTTGTGTGTGTGTGTCAGTTCTACTAAGCCACAGATCTAAAACCTTCCCTTTGAATTTCATTAATTTATTCGTTTGTTTTACTCATCATCTGTCATCCATTACTCTTGCTTATCTAAGAACAGATCTGAGTAGAAGTTTGCCTCATGTTATTAAAAGGTAATTTTTGACCATTACCCTATGCCTTCACTTACCAATTTTTACAGAAAAAATTAAGTTAACTTACTTGTAGCCATTGAACAGGTTTGTGCAGATGCCGTTATTTTTACAAGGGTTGGACAAGCACTCATTCATCTCAAGCTCACAGAGTTCTCCCTCCCAGCCCTGGCCACAGATGCACTGGTAACTCTGAAGTGTAAATGGAGGGGACAAGAGAATCAAAGCAGGAAAGCATGTGAACACAGCCACACATCTTTCACCTGAATATTGCAATGGCCTAAATAAACTCTGTGCAGCTGCCAAGAACTCGCAAAGCAAGTCATTTGGCTTCTGCCTGACTTTTATATGATGTGTGGAAATGAATGGAATAACAGAGTCTACAAAAATTAACAGGCCATGTACACTTTACAGGATTAGATCAGGTAAATAATAAGCTTTGCATTAAGCACAAAGGGTACAGAGAGTAAAGCCAAAAAAAGAAATGTCACAAGACTTTAACAAAAATATCTCGAGTTACAGCTGTTTTATTGGAAGGCCTACTATTGGTATGCAAATATCCTCCTTCAGCCACCCACTACCAAGCATTAAAAATTCAGGCACATATTGAAGGTTATTCAAACCACAAATTTGTGCATAAAATACTAAAACAAACACCATGCAGTCTGTTTATGCTGTCTAACAAAACAGAAATTACACAGAATAAATCTAAAACAAACAGCACAAAAATATACATTTCTTAGCCATCTATATATTGTGAAGCAAGGTTATATCTCTGGCTAGTAGAATGAAGTAGCTCTATACAGTATAAAGCACATGTAATTAATATCATTAACTCATTTGTTATTTTAGACACTTTTCATGTTTGGGGTCGTGTCCCAGCTTTTAAAAAGTGAAAGACGAGGAATACCCAAGACAAGCTGCCAGTCTGTCACAACTAGAAACTGATACAATTATATTCTGGAACATTGAAGCTTTTCCTAAAGACAATCAACTTAGGAGTCTGTCAACATGCTTGTTACAAACGGTTTACTGTCTTCAAAATAAAAGATCTGTTTGTGTGACATTTGTGTATTAGACCTCCCTGGTCCATTAAAGTGTGTTGTAAACTCAACTATGTGGTCAAAGAAAATGTATTGACTCAGTTAAAGCTATTAACTTTATCAGGCCAATGTCTAGTCTGGATGCTGATGTATCAGCTAATCACTGTGACTTACTTCCACATTGTGACATTCAGTGGATAAGCAAGTGTTGGCTTCATGTCATATGGAGCAGCCGCTTTGCCCTTGGCCAGTCTTAACATGCTCCATACTAGTGGTAGGCAGGCAGGTTTGGGCTATCTGTGTTTATGGTATGTAAAAGTTAACATGAACTAAAGAATAGCACATGTGATGCATGTTAAGCAATGTCCTATGCATGGTTTTAATTAAATTAAAAAACATAATTACACAAAGACAACATTTTTGGCATATTTTTTGAAAGTCGATTATTGGTTTATTGACACACTACACTATTTAGTAAGGCTTCAAGAACTTTTGATATGTCCTAGTGTTTTTCTATCTTTTTGCAGGAATTGGTTTTCCTTGTTTGTGACCCACATAAGGATACGTGGCTTGGTGAATGAATAAACATGGCATTTAGCACAATATAATCAGATAAATCTGCGTTATTTAATTATGTTCAAATGTAAAAAGAAGCACAGCTGTGAAGGTAAATACTTACAATATCCATGCAAGCAAAAAATTGTAGCAATGCAGAAAGTAGAAATGTTTAAGAAGCTGAAATAGTTTTATTATATTTTTTATGCATGCAATGAATAGTTCGGGAAACTCAACCCATTATTTAGAGAAAAATACAAAGGCAAACTTTCCTCAGAAGGCAACAGCAAGCAGAGACAGTTCACTTAATTGAACTGTAAATAATTTATATTGTAAAGTGGGTGAATGTCTGTGTGACATGACTCTTTAAAACATGGAAGATGCTGAATGTATTTTAAGTCACAAATGCATTGCTATATATAGTCCCTCAGGTGAATCATAAACAGAACTGAAAAGAAAAAAAATACATTAAATACAAAATAAATTTTGTATGTTTAAATAAAAATAATAAATGAAATCATTCTTGTTTTGCATAAATTAATAAAATTCTTTATTAAATATCATGTACAACATACTAAACTGACATAAACCCACCATTTGTTTGCAACTCTATTCCAGTATAAGGGTTCCCAGAGGTTCTATGAAGCCCCTTTTAAATGCCTGCTATTTTATAGTATTCAATAAAAAAACAAGCTCATAAAAATGAACAGTTGAAATAGGAGTGACAGTACATAAACTGCTGGTGAAACAGACAATTTCTATTAGACCTGACAATGTTCAGACTGAGATTTAAAACACAGGGATGAAAAACATCCATGGCTTAACAAAAACCTTTTTGTTACTCGTTGCAACAACTTTTGCTGTAAACCGAAACTGCAATTACAAAAATCCTTTTACACTGATAACATTATTTCCTTTGCAGTCCTGTTAAAAATAAGAGATGAGAAAGCTATTAACAGGATATGTGCATGTGAGTAATTCAGTTTTTTTAAGTTCAGCCAAAAAAAAAATCGGTTCATGGTCCACCTAAAGTATATCAAAACATTTATAATTTTTTGGGTTTGTTTAATAAAGCATGCACTGTTTGAGATTTAGCACTACTTTAAAAATGACAATACACACCATGTGCTAAAGATCCATCATATTTGCGGGCTGTTTGAGAAGTGGCATAGGTCATGTGCTATTTAATGCAACCACTTTCGTTTAAGCGGACTGCTGTAATAGACCACAGAAACATGCACCATTAAAGTGCACAATTACATGGTGGAAAGCCCATTTTGTAGTCTGTGATTTCATGCCTGTGAGCTTATAACAAACTCTAAAGCTACCATGCAATGATTCAACTATTGAGCATAGAGACTACCTATTAATCTGCTTGTGCTGGTGTAAATCAATATTACAGGTCATAAAAGTGAGAGGTAATGTTCTGGCAGTGCTTTAGTCCTATTACATTCTTTGTTTACACTTGAAAGAGGTTTTAGATTTTTCTTATAAGTAAAGTAAGTTGGCGGATAAAAACATTTGCAGACAATATTTTTTATATTAAATTAGTCAAACAAACAGTAAAACTAAGTCTACATTGCTGTATTTTTTTTTTGTATTAACTGACTACTATCTGACAATGACTGACGTCTTAATAACTACATGCCCTCAAAACTTTCTGCTTAATGCAGTCAAATAATTCAGTGAAATGTAGCTACACCATGCACTTTATTGAACACACCCGGACACCTACTCATTCATGCAGGCAATCAGTTATGTGATAACAGTAACAGCGTCCAGTTCAATTACTAATATTTTATGGACAACAGTGTTTACACCTTTCTCAGAGTTTTAGACTGCCTTACATTTCATTTTTCCCCATTGTGCCCTCAGATTCTAACAGCCAATTAAGGCGGCTAATCAACAGACAGAGAGAAATTTCCTAATCTGGCCTTCAGTAAATTTAATGAGGCCAATTGTGCCTGAAAAGTGGCAGTGTAGAAGAAACCATTCAGGAATTAAAATAGGAGTTTCAGTAAAGTGGGTAAAAGTTAGGACAACTGTACTACTCAAGCATTACAAGACATTAATTAAAAAAAAAAAATTAAAGATATTGCTTCTCCCATGGGCGACACGGTGGCTTAATGGTTAGCACGTCCACCTCTCAGCACTGAGGATCCAGGTTTGAATCCTGATCCGAGTTTCCTTGCTCGCTTTGTGTCTGTTTGGGTTTCTTCCGGGTTCTCTGGTTTCCATGTCAAAAAACATGGATTCAGAGTAAATTGGCTACTCTAATTTGCCCCTATATAAAGTCTGTGCGTGTGAGTGAGTGTGTGCCCAGTAATATATTGGAGCCCTGTCCTGGGTATATTTGCCCAGTGCCCAAAATGCTCTCCCCCGGATGGGTATGGGTAACCCCTCTGTGACATTACAGCGTTAAGTGGAAGATATTGGATGGATGTTCATCTCATCAGATCAGAAATGAAAGTTGAATTGCAGCAGAACAAGAAAAAGGGTTTAGGTTTATATATATATATATATATATATATATATATATATATATATATATATACAGTATATATATATATATATATATATATATATATATTCATTCATTCATTATCTCCTGCTTTTATCTTCTAGTAGGGTCGCGGTGGGGTTCCCCATGCCCATCCAGGGAAGAACGTTTCTGGCGCTGGGCAGAAAAACCCAGGACAGGGCACCAATCCATCACACTCACTCACACACACACAGACTCTATATGGGGCAATTTGGAGAATTCAGTTGACTTGATCCATGTTTTTGGACTGTGGGAGGAAACCGGAGAACTCGGAGGACACCCCCCCGGACACGGGGACAACATGGAAACTCCACCCAGATGGGGGATCGAACCGGGAATCCCTAACGCTGAGAGGCGAACGTGCTAACCACTAAGCCACCGTGCCGCCCATATATATATATATATATATATA
>JAFMOD010000341.1:781304-917081 GCA_019802435.1 Corydoras maculifer
TATATATATATATATATATATATATATATATATATATATATATATATATAAGCACATACAAAATCCTAGAAATATATCCATGTGCATAGGTTTAAAAATTGCTGCATGCATTGTATTTTAAGATAATAAAAGGTGTATGCTTAGACCTGCTCTAGATTTGGGATGGCCTTTTAAACTCTCTATTCAAGCAAGTGTTGCCTCTTTCAAAAATGTGCACAACCTTGTTCTTGTAAGGGTGGCGACTGATCTGTGAGAGGTGTGAACCATGGAGTGTGGGCCTGATAAAATAACTCTGTGTTGGGTTATCCGCATCCAAATGTGTGGTTAATTCAATGTATAATTTACTGCACTCCTAGCATTGAAATGTATGCAATATTTTTTTTGTGACAGGTGACCAATCCTTATAGAAAACCAATTTTTAGTGTGGCATTTTATTTAAGCAAGTATCATTTTAAAAACAGTCCCATACTAATTTACACTTCAGTAGTTATTGTCCTCTTTTGTTGGACTGGAGCACTGACAGTTTTGAAGACTGTCAATCAGGATACCCATGATTATTAATGGCCTTGGTTGTGACTCTGATTCAGATTAGACTAGCAGGTGAGCGACCATAAGACTAGCAGGTGAGAGACCATAACAGTGCCCCCCCATCACAGTAAAAATGAATAGCCTGAATTATTAATATTATTTTCTTCATCACCATCATTATAAGTTGTAGGAGCAGCAGCAGTAGTACATGTTTGCATGGGAATTCAGTATCAGTGGTATTACCATTATGTGGTAACTACAGTAATCATCTATTTGTAGGTTGAATATTTAAACCCTGAGCCACCAAAGTTGCCAATGTGGGCTCTTGAGCAAGGCACTTAAAAATTTGTATTTGACCAAGGCTCAATATAGGCAGTCTTGTCCCAATCACTACCATTATCAGTAAGGCTCTTGTGAATTTGGTGGTTCACAGTTCTGATGACAGCCATCTTTTGTTTTACAGGATAATGGGAGTCGAATTTTAAATACTAATCTGTTTGGAGTTACTTTTAATACAAATTCACTTTTCATTGTTCTTTAATCGGCAACAGCAATTTTACAGTCTAAACAACATAACCTGTCATTTTCTTGTTTCGGTGATGAGAAGAAAAAAAAGTTTGTTTGGATGGATGGAAATTAAAATTGTAATCACGGATTAACCATCAGTAAAAAAAGGAGGAATCTAATAGGCAACATGGCTACTAGGATTAATGTTCACAGTTTTTTTTAATTTGAAACTACTGATTGCACTTACTGATATGAATCACAGATTGCGGTTTAATGGTACTATGTTTGTATTGCAACTGTGCTGTTTACATGCTAGAGGATATTTGCAGTCTGCTTGCACTGATAAAGTCAGTTAAATTGATGATGAAACTTGCTCTTTATAAATGTGATGTCCAGATAAACTCACTGAACTTTTTTGGCATTTGTGTACCTGGATGTAGTCTGCTTAATAGCTTAAAACACATAACTCTTCACTAATTAAATAGAACAAACCGAAGTCACTTGCATGGACAGTAAAATGTCATCAGGGAGGAAATATACATATATACATATACACATGTTTTTTTTTAAACCTTTTAAAATGTAATATAAGAAATATACTGCTAGTCTCCATTTGTCTTCCATAATGCACCGCTTTGACAAATTATTCAAGTCATGTTAGCTAGGCCATAAAAAAAAAATGTTGCCAACATTTGACACCGTTATAGCGGTTATACGTTTTATTAGGTAAAGCCATCCCTTGACTTGCAGATTTATGAAGCCATTGATTCCTTCTCAGGCACTCCATGTACTGCTTGGTATGCTAATAGGCTGCATCTGCACTGAGAGACTTGGTGTAGCTGATCCGATGCACATCACATTTGTCTAGTCCAGACTTGTTACTGACTGAATCCTCTGATGTTTTCATACATCCATCTCTCTCTCTTTCTCTCTCTCTCTCTCTCTCTTTCTCTCTCTAGAGATGCCAGGTCAGACATACAATTAAGCAATTTTTAATATGTATCCTATATTTATACATATATAAATATGTTAACCTATGAAAATTGTTAAGTTACTGACACTTAAAATAAATCAACAAAAATTAAAACTATTAACCTTGCTTCCTTCCTTACTTCCTACAAACCTTACTCGTTAAAGCTTCTTTTGTGAATTCTGCACCAAACATTTCACAGACCATAAGGTGTTTTTGCCAAATCTTAGAAGCAGTATTTAATAACTAATTGTACATGCAGTTCACATGGAGGTTAATGTTGCATGAAGGAATGTCATACTTACTGTGCAGCCTTAGCCAAATGGGAGTTGCTGACCCAATCCAAGGCTGGAAATTACTTACAGTACCCAAAAAGGAACTAAAGCATACTTGTGGCAATAGTGTAGCATTTATGCCATTCTCAGTAAACGGGCTCAACACAAATCTCAATAATGTATTAAACAATCTTATGTGGGCACAAATGTCTGCTGCTAGCTGCCAAATACAATTATCTTAGTGCTGCATGAAAGATGCAGTTCACATGGAAAATAAATTAAGAGTGACAAGAAATGATGGACAATAAAAAGGCTTTAAACTTTCCTCAGCTACAATGATCACTGTGGTTTAATAAAATATGTATATGAAAGAAACAACATATGAGGACATACACTTCATAGCTTAATATTTGAGATTAATACTTAATGCTTAACACTTGCCAATAGTTGAAAAAGTCAGAACAGTTCATAAAAGCAATTCTCTTAATTGTAAGTATTTATAAAGTTTCTTTAGGGTTAATGCAACACCAGTACCTTACAGACTATATAATTAAAAAAATTATACTATACACCTAATTTATATTTATTATTTCTAAAATATTAACATGGAATATGACGAGAGATGCTCAAACATTTATAAAAGACTGTATACACTAATACACAATACCACATAATTCAGGGTCTAAGTAAACCTGCTCTTCTGCCACCATAGTGATTCACAATAGAGATAAGATTTTTTTCCTCTCAAATTCTGTTCTGTTGGAGCCAAAATCAACTCTGCTGTTTGTTATCAAAAAGCTCCATTTTAATCTCCTCTAAACTCAAACTCCTGTGGCATCTGATCTGGCAAACTATATGTACTTAAGTTTATTGATCTTTGAGGAAGAATGTTTTCTTTTGGCGTCGTGCCAAATTCTAGATTGTATATATATAGAAGTTTGGGAAATATTTTAATCCCACAACCTTGTGTATGTGTCGGTTATAATGGATGATGGCCACTCAAACCAACCTTATGGTTTTGGGGGTTAAACATGAGTAAACAAGTCTTTATACAAATGGAATTTTAACATCTGGTTGCTTTGAAGTTAAAATTTATTACTAAGATATTTATAAAATGATTATAATTTTAACAATTTAGATTTATCCCTGTAGAAACTTTCAAAGTTGTGAAAGTCATCAAAATTTTTTTGTATATCACTGCTATATTCTGTTTCCTAATTGCTCAGATAAACTCAAAGTGTAACAACTAAATGGCAGTATTCTCCTGTTAAATTATATACAGGACCATACAGCGACCATAATACACAACACAATTCAATTTACAATAATTATTTAATTGTCAAAAATATTTTATACCTTTGATAAAATCTTTAATGATAACCAATTAAATAACTTTTAATCAGCAAATGATAAAAATATTCATTAAAGATTAATGCTTTTTTTATGTAATGTAAATGGAAGGGACTGTGAGCAGCAAAATGAAACTCACCCTCTGCTGATAAATTTGTTACCCACCAAGATAATAATCACATACCAAACACAAAATCTTATCAGCCACTGACATCACACTAGAAACAAAAGATAGCCTGACAGAGGTCACCTGTTTCCTTTCAATATCAGATTTTACAAAGTACTTTTAACAAACACAGGGAAATTAACACTGATGAGATGATGCATTTTTTTAATCTGACCCTGAGGAAAATAAAAATACCTTTTGGAACACAAATATAAATGTCTCTATATGAATTTTAATGATATGGAATGCCTGAATATTGAATAATGTATAAAGTTAAGTTTGTATAATAACATATATTGTATAAATTGTATACATATATTGTTTAACTTGTGTAAAGGAATATGAATTTGACTTACCAGCTGAACAAATACACATGTAGCCACTGTTCAAAGCTACACAGGAACCTCCATTAAGGCAAGGCCTAGACCAGCAATCATTAGCTTTATCAGGACATGGCCAACCTGAAAGGGGAAAAAAGAAACTCATGACATTAATGATAATTCTAAGAGATATTATGTCTATGATGAAGAACATTTTGCATCATTACAAATAATTTAAAGATTGTGGTAAATACATTTGTTTTTTCATTACCCTAATGCAAGATTGTGGAGAATGCAAACTGTTTTAGCAACTACACTACAACTATAGCAAACTAATTACCTTGATGCAAGTTAAGAAAATTTCTAAATGTTAGGGACCCTAAGGCTCACTGATTAAATTTCTTGAATTACATGTTTCTGTAATTAATATATTGCTCTGATAAACTTAGTACATTTTGTATTGCTTAACACCGTTCACTGCTACATTAAGAAATGCAATTGGTACTTTTAATCTAAACTTATTTTAGACAATCTAAATAATGCTGAGGTTTTAGGAGTCAATTTGTTTTTTGTACAATAAATATTTCTAAGCGCCAATAAACAAACAAATCAACAAGATTACGGTATTTCAACAGGACTGTGCTTACTGGGAATTTGTCCTCCCCATTTAACCGACTTGTGCAGTGATACACAGTGAGTGCAGTGAGCAGCCTTATACGCTATGCCCAGGGAACAATTAGTTAGGTACTTCGCCCAAGGGCACTTCAGCCATAGTTCTTCATGGGAACGGAAATCAAACAAGGGACCTTCACCTCACAAGGCTGGTCCCTTAACCACAATCCTACACCTGCTCCATGACTACAGTAACAGTACCATCATTAAGATACAACCATTGATTTTTTGTTTCATCATCCGATAATGAAACTCTAATTTTTATTACTCACCGACAAAACCAGATGGACAGAGGTACCAGTAACTGGCAACTAAATCCATACAGGTGGCTCCATTAGTACAAGAAGAATCTTCACATTTATCTTTTTCAATTTTGCAGTCAAGTTCACAGTAGGTCCCATGATACCCCTGGTAACACTGACAACTACCAATTAAATAAAACACATTAATAAAATGTATAAAATATTACATTCATAAGATATTTCGTTTTTATTAACAGTACATACACACTGTATTTCAGTTAAATTACATCACCAAGTAATACTTTTCACTGTACATTTTATTGTTAAATGACCTGTGGGCATTGCCTGGCTTTGCATACAAGGCATATGACTGATTTATTCGTTTCGGTTTCCAATTTAAATATACTAATTACTTCTATAAGGTTTAGTGGTTAGCACATCCGCCTCTCAGCGCTAGGGATTCCCAGTTCGAGTCCCAATCTGGGTGGAGTTTCCATGTTCTCCCCGTGTCTGCGTGGGTTTCCTCCGGGTTCTCCGGTTTTCTCCCACAGTCCAAAAACATGGATCAAGTCAATTGAATTATAAAAAATTGCCCCATATAGAGTGTGTCTGTGTGAGTAAGTGTTTGCCCAGCGATGGATTGATGCACTATCCTGGGTGTATCTGCCCAGCGCCCGAGACGTTCTCCCCTGGATGGGCATGGGGAACCCCACCGCGACCCTAATAGAGGATAAAGTGGATGATAATGAATGAATGAATGAATTACTTCTATAGACTTAAAATATGCACATGGATGTTTTTTTTTGTTTGTTTGTTTCATGTTGAGACTTAATGTTGAGATTTAATTTTAATAATTTTAATAGTTGGAGTTAATTGGCAAATAACCATGTACACCTAAGCTTAATTGTATTAATTATTCTCACAATCCTGATGTTCCATTATTACCGTTTTGTAGTCATTCTTGCACCGAATTACATAAAAACCTTTAAGGAACACAAGCAAGCAAGTTTTTAAATTTTGATTAAGGACAAGAATATGAACTTTTTCTGATAAGATAATATTTTTTTTCTTATAATAATATAATGTCACAGCAGCAAAGAGATAGTAAATAAGCAGAAAACAGGCTCTATCCATCCAACCATCCATCTATCTATCTATCCATCTACCTACATATACATGCACCCCCTTGTCTCTTTGATTTGAGGGGACTTCCATTTACTTTGTAGTGATGTAACAATAACCTAACCCCTACCATAGCTTAATAACTATAACCATACAACATGATTTGACTTTAAAACAGAAAGAGTTTCATTGTGGCTCACAGCCTCCAGTCCTTCCAATTCCTTGAAGTTCCCCACATGAGTGTGTAAACAGATTTTGGTTTACATGTTATACACACACTTACCTGTACCCACCGACTTTATCCACACATGTGGCTCCATTTTGACAGCAATGTTGCTCACATTCATTAATGTTGACCAAGCAGTCTGGTCCTGTCCACCCAAGTGGGCATACACAGCTGTAACTACCAGTACTGCTGAGAAAACAAAGTCCTCCATTGCCACATGGCTGTGAAGGAAAAAAAATATGAATGTTACCCAGTGTACTAAACCAAACATACTAAAAAGCTTTACTTTATGTTGCAAGCATAATTTGGTCATTACATATATATATATATATATATGTGTTACATTTATTACATATATATATATATATATATATATATATATATGTAATATTTTCTGATCATAAGAAATGCAAAATCTCAGTCCATATTTGAAATTTCATATTAATACAGCAAACATCTTGTTGGTGATCTTATCTCCAAAAAGAACACATATTTACTGTGGATTTAAGCCACCAGCTGCTATAATATTATATTTTTTTCAGGAGAGGCTTTCTGATAAAAAAAAAAGTTGTTTCTGCAGTAAAAATAAATGAATCTAATAAACACTAATACACTTATACTTGATGCTGTCACAGTAAAACACACCAGAGCCAAACAAAATGTATTTTATAGAACAGTAATATCAGACATCAAATCTGCCTGAGCAGTCCTCTAAGTCATTGAATGTTCATAATAAATTAATTGATGAACTCAGGTAGCTTAAACAGGTTTTATTAAATAATTTTAAAAAATGTTTTGGATTTTTACCACTTTTATTAATCCAGAACTGTTCAGTAAACGTTTTCCTGCAGGATAACTGCATAAACCATTAAGTTTAAAGCAGACAGATTGACACATTTAAGCTACCAAACTGGACAAATCTGGATGCATCTATAAAAAACGCAATCTGGGTTGGTTTGAGAAAGTTATTTTGTATTACATTGAACACTAGGAAGAGTGAATTCAGTGCAGGACTAAATTGGTTATGCAAAAAACACAACTATCTATGCGGTCTATCACAGTAGAACACATCTGCTAATGATTTATTCCAGTCCTAAAAATTGTCATTTTCCAGTCCAAAACGTTGTTGAATAATCTACACCAATTTTGTGTGATGTGTTAGACACCACTCCATTCAAAACTGACATGGCAAATTCTGATGTAATTTGTTAGTATAGCTTATTGGCTTCGATAAAAAATTAAGCAGACAGCTAACAATTCACCTGGAACATGGTCCATGGTGCTTAACTAAGATGGGTCATTTTAATACTGCACCTATTGTAATTCCATTCTGTAACCTATTGGGGACTCGTCATGGCTAAAGAGCTTCATTTCAAAATCAAATCATCACATTATTAAATAGCACAGTTTGAAAGTGTGATTCATTGTACAACTACCAGCTTATACTCGTGGCGTTTGAACTACTACAGAGCACTGACATACAAATCATGTATGACTTGGTATTAAAAGCATAACAACCAAGCTTCCCAGGAAGCCAAAATTAAACGGTGTGTGTATACGATAATGCAAAGTGTTCTACTCTACACCAGATTTTTTTCCCCATTTGTCTAATATGAGTGCAGGAAAGAATTTAAGACAATCTCTTGATAGGCACATTTGCATGTGAAACACCAATGCTGATAAAAGCTAATGGTAATGGCATTTTGAAAGGCAATTAGCACAACACCAAAATCAATACATCACTGCAATCTGTTATCTTAGAGATAAAGAGTCTACTAACCTGTATGTCATGAGGACATGACCTGAGACATATATAGTGCAGGATCTTAAGTGTGTTTACACACTGCATCCCTGCACGACATGTGATGTTCAGCAGTGAACATGTGTTTAAATTCACATCACAGTTGGAGTCAAAACATCCTATTAAATAAAGCAACATATCAGGAAGATCTGACTTTATAAAATATTCAAAATGAAATCTAACATCTAATGAGCTGGTGGTAGTTTGCATGAGAAATATCTAATACTCTTTGTCTTGCCATTTTAAGTTGTATATTTATCCAGTCGGTATGTCATTTAATAAAAGTTATTTCAGGCCATGATATCAGAACAGTCTTTGAACAAATCAGCTCGACCTGAACTTCAGAAAACTGACACACTTCAGTGGCAGAGCCACATATACTTGTTAATTACCCCAATGATCAAGAGAATTATAAACAAGAAAGTTAACATTTCAGCTGGTGATGTGTGATGTCAACCCACTATGAGCCTGACAGCTACCAAGAGAGTTATTTAACAGATAGGACTAGCTAGACATATGAAAGGAAAATCTCTGTGTGAGGTTTAGACTTAATTACTAGGATTACTCAAGGCCTATTTGTAAAAAGTAAAGAAATAAAATAATGATTTTAAAGATTTTTAAAAATTATTTTTACTCACACTGATGAAACCATGGCAATACACTTCCTCTCAAGGTTATGTGTATATACTTATACAGTATAAGTTTTAGTCAATTATTATCTAATTATACATTGGTTATGTATTGACTACAAAATATAGGTTATATAAAGACTGGCATTACATTCATAGGCTTCAGAATTAATTAGATCAATTTATTTGTTAAATAATGTAATGATTAATTAACAAAGTTTATACCATACATTTTAATTAAGTTTTTCTATTATTACAAATTCACTATTTATTTAATAACATTATTTGTACGCATGACATTTTAATTTGCAATTTTACTTGTTTTTATATTAGACATTAGTTACCTGAATGCTTATACCAATTTAACATTCACAAATAAGCCTCTTACTATAACCACACCAAACCAGGAGTAAAATAGAGCCTGTGGACTAGCAAATGAAAGAAAAATGGATTTAATTCTAATAGAATTTGTATATTTCTATTTTAACACACATGTTTTAATTTTGTAGGTGTCACTTTGAAGCATATTTAAATATTTTCAAGTAATAATAATCATATAATATTTAATAGGGATCACAGGATTTAAACCAGACTCTATGAACACACTTTACCCTTAATTATTTGTACTCTTAAAATTTATGCATGGAAGGTATGGATGTAGCACAGCATGCAAATACTGATTGTCACTTCTTAGTTATTTAAGGGAGGGAATAAGGAGAAAACACAACTAAAAATGTTTCCCCTTTTTAATAAACTATACAGGTTTCAGTCCTAGCATAATTATTATAATTATTAACAAGATATTTGAAAATTGAACAGATCTGTTCAAAAGAATAAACAATTATAATCACATTCTACATAAAATAGTGTATAAAAGACATCCAAATATATTAATCATATATCATTACAACAGTCAGAAGCCATGTAGGGAAGCCTTTTCCAGGCAGAAATTAGCTCCTTACTGCAATCCAAAAAGCTGATCCAAGAAAACCACTGCCATGAACAAACTCTGATAAAAATGGTTGATATGATTCCAATCTCTGTTTACATCCAGAAAATGTCAAACCCATTTATAGTAGAATTCATCCTTAGCCAACAACAATGAGCTCAATTGTTACACATCTTAGGCTTCAGTCATTCCTTTAACCCTTAAAAAATCAATGTTTTAAGTTGTATATGAAAAACACATTGCTAATTTGATTATTTTTTACTGTGATTTCAAACATCCGTCTTAAATAAAGCCCCAGAACAGTACTCTAAAAACCATGAAATAATGGTTGGATCTTTGAATGGTTCTATTTAAATTTAAATTATTTTCTATAGTTTCATTGCACCAACATGAGGTCAAAATGTGTATAATTAAATAGACCAGAATATCTTAACAAAACAAATTATTTTCTCGTTTTCATGGTTTCTTTTATCTTTCAATAGTACTTTATAAAACATATTTTAAAATTAAATTACTTTCTCATTTACGTACATACTGTATGTTGATATGTATTTTGCCATTAATGGGGTTACAAGTGTACAAACCTTACTCTGATTTTTCAGTCTTATATAATAAGTTTATGCCTTTATCTTTTTGATCTGTAATTTGTTCTATACTTTTTTTTTCAGAATAATAAATTTTTTTATAATGTATTAATATTTGCAGAAGGTCTTCTTCCGCACAACATGACACTCATGTATCTGAAGACCAAATGCTGAGCAAAAAGTAGAGCCGTGAGATATGACATTAAAAACTAATTCCTCAGATGGTCTGCATATCAGCCACAAGACTTTCAAGATGCCAAAATGTGATGAATTTCATCAGGTACTTGCATCTGCCAAACAGAGAGTGTGCCATCACTGCAGCAACAGAGATTTCAGGCTTGGACTAAACAAATGGCAAGTGCTACAAAGACATTTTCAGAAACTATCCAATGGCAAAAACAGATTAATATAATAATAATAATAATAATAATAATAATAATAATAATAATAATAATAATAATAAATTTGTTTTTTTAAGCTTTACACAATAGTGAAATGTGTTTAATTAATTTGTGAAGCAGATTGCTCTGTTTCCCTGGACTGATCTGTTCTAATGAAATGAATTAGAGTAATCCATTCAGAAAAAGACAAGTGCAAAGAGGAGTAACGGGAAAGCATTGGCATAAGGCAATAGAGCAACAGAGGCCTGGTTTCTCTGTTATATATGCACCATGTGCACCAAGTCCACATAATGATAGCTAATAATTTACATTACTAAAATTCATTCATTCATTTATTATCTCCCACTTTATCCTCTATTAGGGTCGCGGTGGGGTTCCCCATGCCCATCCAAGGGAGAACGTTTCGGGCGCTGGGCAGATAGACCTAGGACAGGGTGCTAGGCACCCACTCACTCACACAGACACACTCTATATGGGGCAATTTGGAGAATTCAATTGACTTGATCCAGGTTTTTGGACTGTGAGAGGAAACCGGAGAACCTGGAGTAAACCCACGTGGACACGGGGAGAACATGGAAACTCCACCCAGATGGGGATTCAAACCGGGAATCCCTAGCGCTGAAAGGCGAACGTGCTAACCACTAAGCCACCGTGCTGCCCTATACTAAAATTGATATTCATAAAGTAAAATATTAATTTTTGTATAAAATGTTATACATTCCAGAACATTTCAAAAAGATTTTTCATTGGCCTGATTCATTTAAACTATTTGATTTTAAACCGCAGCCTATTTAAATATTTACTCATGTGCTTACATAATTATTATAGTGTGCATTACAATAAACAAATGCTTGTGTACATAAAAAAATGGATATGTATATTTACTATGAATTGAATTACATAAACTTTTATCTAAAGTAGTTCATCCCAAAAAGGCGTCAGACTAGTCAAGCTGGAACAGATAAAAACCCTCCCCAAACTGTTTGTAGCATATACATTCTCCAAAATGCATGACTTATGTTAAATTTTATATTCATAAAGCAATGGGATATATTTTAAAAGTTGGTTTCAAAATGATTTGACAATATGTTGTATATATGGTATATGTAATACATACTCAAATATTATTCTCTGTTACACGACAGAAACCTCTCATTAACACAATATATAAAGTTCACTTCAAATAACAATTGCAAGTATATATACATTTTTTTATTTCATTACAAAAAAGTACATATTATACCTGTGTATTCAAGTGAACATGAGAATGTTGAAATGCAGTCAGCTGACTCATGTTAAGACATGTGGCTCCATTTAAGCACCGGAGTGGGTAGATCACAACCCATGTTGTCATATTGTCTAAATTCTCCCATCAAACCAAGAACACCAGAGGCACTATAAAATTGCAGGCACTATTAGGACACTATAACCTCCCATTTCACTTTTTAGATCTTCAAAAGGCAGGCATTTATAAAAGCTTAGCTAAAAAACATTACTATTACATGTACTTACAGCTGGACTGTGAAAAAAAAACCCACGCAGACACAGAACAAACATACAAACCACACAGATGGAATCTAGACTGTTAAAAAAAACTTTTAAGGTAATATAGCTATCCACTGAACAAACCATTTGTCTGGAGTTTTAAGTATATACTGTGAGGTTGAGTTAATAACAAGGTATAAAAAAGGTAATAACACAGTTCTTCTGGTTTCTAGCTTTAACTCCTGATTGCTACAATTTCTATATAATGCCCCTATCTTATCACATGGTGTTGAAGCTATGTGTCATTTAAAGATTTATTTTTTAATGTTAAAATGATAACATCCTGATTTGCACAAAAGAAAATCTACAAAACAAAAGCAAACATCACAATACTAATGTAACTATATCAAATTTAAACAATAAAAAAACAGAAAGCTTTAGTTTTAGGTTCAATATCTAAAAAGAGAAAAATTAATGCGTTACCCTTAAACAAGTCACCAATCTAAAGACAGGTGCAAAACATCAGTACTTTAAGGGGCTTTATATGACCTCATTTGTGCCTGAGGATGAAAAAATAAGTAATGCGATTCACTTGCACTGGACTACATCAGTGATTGGATTTCGGCTGACATTAATTAAAATCTATCCCATCAGCAGCCGAGAGTCATGCCAGTGAGTCAAGAGACTTCTCAAATTAAACCTGATGGAGAGGAATGCTAAAATACATGGCTGAGATATCATTTAAGAAATATGGAAATAAAATTACAATGACAAGCATTACAGCATAATTTACACTGAATGAAAGGATAATCATCTGACTCATTTAAGTTGACGGTGAATCAAAATAAAAGTGAAGCATAAGGTTCCGATTAAGTAATTGTGCAAATTAAATGCAAACTGCAGCACAATTCTGAAGACCTACATAAATTACACGAGTAAAATTTAAGCTTATAGAAATTATTAATTCAATAATTATTATCCACTTTTATCCTATATTAGGGTCGCGGTGGGGTTCCCCATGCCCATCCAGGGGAGAACGTTTTGGGTGCTGGGCAGATACACCCAGGACAGGGCGCCAATCTATCGCTGGGAAGCTTAAAGAAATTAAATAACTGAATATTTAATGTGCGTGTAATTAGTCATTATACTCCTGAACGGTAGGTCCAGACAAGCTACTTATTCTACATTCAAAAACAAACTAGGAAAACGATATACTGTATAAAATATAATTTGGCCTAACATGCACTTTACACATCTGCTTATGGTGCCAGTTGCTAAACACATTGCCAATAGGACCAATGTCACCAATGTTACATCACTGCTCCTTTTCATTGAAACAGTTTTATTTTGGCTCTAAGCATACTTATTTTAAAGTGGAGTTTTTGCCCATTCTTGCCTGAAACTAGACTTCACTTGCTCACAAGTGCCTGGTCACAGTTACTCCACTTCGTGATATGGCATACATTTTTAATACAAGACAAATCTGGAGTGCATACAGGTCAGTCAAGCACACACTGTGTCAATGAAGCAATGCTATTGCAACATATAAAGTATGAAGCTTGGTTCAAGTGATGAAATGGTTACCAAGTTAATGTTAAAATTCCAAACATTAGTTCTGCAATCAAATTTTTATAATTAATAAAAAATAGTTCATTATTGAGCATGATTTAGGCCTGCATCAAAGGGAAAACATGGACAGAACCACAGAATCCAGATATTATAAATAATATTATAAAGAAAATAATTTGGAAGTTTGTACTTTAAACCTATAAATTTTAAGTTTACATAGATATAGATTTTTAAAAGGTGGACTCATTGCTACACATGACTAGAGGGTTGCAAATATGTTGGCTAGTAACTACGAGTTTCTCAAAATATGTGGTTGAGTTATTGTATGTTAAGCATTAAATGTCTTTAAATGCACATTTGTGAAAATAGTGGTATTAATATTAAGCTATATTAAAATACTGGTTACTGTCTTAATCTGATATTGAGGCAGAAACTTCAGTCACTTGAAGTTAATGTCCCAGTGCCACACAAATTAGCTTATCGTTTTTAATGCTGCTAATAATAAAGTATAGGTGTGTGTGTTTTTTTTGTTTTTTTATGAGCAAGAAAGTACCTATAGAAAGATTTGTACCCTGTCCTGGGTTTATCTGACAAGCATCCAAAACATTCCTCTCTTGGATAAGCAAGTGTGAAAATATTAAATTATTTTTACTATATAAAGTAATATGGATAGCATATAAATAATCAGAGAAATGTGAATTATATTCCTAATAGCAAATAAATGAAGACTGTATTATTATATTCTAAACATTTTTTCAACCAGATCTGTTTTTGGGGCTTTGAAATCTTTATTTTTCTCCAGTATCTCATTCTGTCAGATCTCTCAACACACTCACATGCATGCATGCGCACATGCTCACACACACAAACAAAAACCACCCACAACACAGCTTCATTAATTCTCCAGTCATTTCTTTTCTCACTTAGAGAAAACAGTGAATTAAAAAGTCTTCCAATTGTTGTTTAGGCTGAGAGCCTGTCTGAATTTATTGAATCAAGTGACGTCTGCCATTATGGTCCACAGAGATATACAGCGAGAAAAGTGAGGCAATAGCTCTAAAAAGCCCCTTAGAAACAGCCAGGCTAAACAAGAGCTCATAATGACTGATTATTTGTCACTCTTTTCTCTCCGCTGTCAGTAAAAAACAATTTCAACACGGTCATGTAGTAGGAACAAAACCTTCATACTGCAAAGTGTAATAAAAACATGAACTCTGGTCCATTTCGAGTGTTTATTAGAAGACAGAAATCGACATAATGCAACTGAGAAAACAGTTGGTACAAATATAAATATAGTGAAATACCCTGAGTAATAAAAGACAAAACCACGAGGAAGATAAATAATAATACTGAATTGCAATGTAATCAGTCTGCAGTAATGTCTACAGCACAGTGCAGTCAGCTTACCTGCAGTAATAGAGTCCTCCTCTAGCTAGACATATCGCATAATTTAAACAGGAAGATAACATGCAGTGAGCTTCTAGCTCCCTGGAACCTAAACACACATGTTGAATTCTACCCTCAAGACAAACAAAGGAAAATGAATAAGTAAGCAACAAGGTCTAAAATCCTGCCAGGCAAAGTTGAGTTAGACTTAATGTGGCGGTCATAATTGAAGTACCGATTAAAATATTAATTATTTATTCATTCATTATCTCCCGCTTTATCCTCTAGTAGGGTCGCGGTGGGGTTCCCCATGCCCATTCGGGGGAGAACGTCTCGGGCGCTGGGCAGATAGACCCAGGACAGGGCGCCAATCCATCGCTGGGCACACAGTAACTCACACACACACACACACACACACACACACTATATGGGGAAATTTGGAGAATTCAATTGACTTGATCCATGTTTTTGGACTGTGGGAGGAAACCGGAGAACCCGGAGTAAACCCACGTGGACACGGGGAGAACATGGAAACTCCACCCAGATGGGGATTCGAACCGGGAATCCCTAGCGCTGAGAGGCGAATGTGCTAACCACTAAGCCACCGTGCCGCAAAATATTAATTAATGCTGGTAAACTTAAAACTACATGTCTACTGTCAAACAAAATTATTTCTACAATATAGCCACAATAAATAAGCCAAATTAGCTGTTTTAACACAGTTTAGTATATGATTGGTACAATCTTACATAAAATTACAGTTGTTTACAAATTAAATAGAAAAACACTATTTTTGAAGCTGAACACTTCTGGCTGCTTTCTGTCCCTATTGTCCATCCTAAAAGGTTAAACTAAATATTTTACAAATGTAACCAATAAAGTCATGCTTTTACAGAAGACTGTGAAAGGCTGTGAAAAATTCAGTCATTTATGGTGTTTCACTGTAATAGACCACTTTTCAAAAACATCCTTTCATAAAATTTTTGTTCTGTCAGATCTGAACTAGTCACACAATAAGTGGTGGCATTGAAAAGTGTTAAAATGTAGTTCAAACACTTCATTTATGATCTACTCAGTAACATAAGCCAAAAAGTCTAGTGTTTTATTAAATAATTAATTTTACAGCTTTTATAGACATTATTATACACCATCAAATGTTTATTCCATATTTTAATTTTGATATTCTAAATTTTAAATGTATATTTCTACTTTTTACTTTTAATATTTTTACTTATTTTGTTTATATTGTATCCCATATTTAGTCTTTTTTATATTTCCACTATGTTTACCTTGCCTTGTGCTAGTTGCCTTGAATTTTTCTTTTTGAATGAGTTTGACTATCTATCTATCCATTCATCAAGTCCTCCAATGAGCACCTGGAATGTGCCAAATGCTAAATCTGACAAAATCTTACTTGGACAATATTTTTTTTTTTATCATAAATTGTCATGCAGGTTTGCTGATTTCCAGCAAAAGACTTGGGTGTGCAAATACAATGGTATAGACAAATCAAATAAAATTGATTTGCACTATGAAGGGTACCAGTGCAGGTAAAGATTCTCACTACACAGCTCCTTCCAGCCAACTCAACATGAGAAGCTGTTGAGAGTAAATAGGGGAGAAAAAGAAAAAAAAAAATGTGACTATCATGTTCTTCATGGTTCATTTAAACTCATAACTATTTTCTGCCACCTTGAAGTAAATCAGCAGTGCGTATAGCGTTCATTATTAGAAGTTGGTCTACATGAACCATAAAGAAAAACAAGTGGGTGGATGTCTAAATCCGCACCAATGACATGGGCATAAATGATTAGGACGTGGCTCTTCTAACAGTTAACAACCTTTGGTGTTAGAAGTCAAACTGAAGCAATTTCATTGTGATTATTTCTAAACATACATATTGAATAAATACACTATATGGACTGTACTATTGGTTCACATCTTTTAATCATTGAATTTATTCTTCTGTATAAAATAAAAGCATTTCATATTGCATTTTGAGCCGCCACTTATATGCTTCCAACTTTGTGAAAACAATTTGGGGAGGGCATTTATTGTCCCAGCATAATTGTGGGTTAGTGCACAAAACTCTTCATAAAGTGAAATCATATACATAACTTTCATCAAATGCTTGAAACCAGGGTCCTCCACTACTGCGTATGGATATATGCACTACAGCATGTCGAGGATCTTTTTTCTTTTTTTTGTTAATATGTACAGGTCTGTATCAGAGTTTTCACATTGTTGCAGGAATTGTGCACTATATGTTGTAAAATTCTGTTGGGTTAAGAGTATAGAAAGTGATTAAGATCATATTAAGTGTTTATAAGTGAGTGTGGCAAAAGTTAATATGAGATTATGAAGACTTAAAAATATATAAATAATAAAATAAATATAATGCTGCTACTTCGCGTATTTTGATGGCGGTATTACTGTACATGTCAATTGCTTCAGTATTGGTTTTGAACCTCTCTGATTTTTCTGAGGCTGCTTTAAAGCAGTGGAGATTAAACTTTGGATTGCAGGTTTTTAATTAGCTCTGGTTATTGGCACATGGGGCGGCACGGTGGCTTAGTGGTTAGCACGTTCGCCTCTCAGCGCTAGGGATTCCCGGTTCGAATCCCCATCTGGGTGGAGTTTCCATGTTCTCCCCGTGTCTGCGTGAGTTTCCTCCGGTTTCTCCGGTTTCCTCCCACAGTCCAAAAACATGGAACAAGTTAATTGAATTCTCAAAATTCCCCCCTATAGTGTGTGTCTGTGTGAGTGAGTGTGTGCCCAGTGATGGATTGGCGCCCTGTCCTGGGTCTATCTGCCCAGCGACCGAGACGTTCTTCCCTGGATGGGCATGGGGAACCCCACCGCGACCCTAATAGAGGATAAGCGGGAGATAATGAATGAATATTGGCACATGTGGATGATTCTACTGAATACATGTTAGCATTCTAAATGTTTCCACAAACATACACCACAACTTTTGTACAATGCCGACAGACCATTCACGTTCCAAAGTATTCAAACACGGTTGATTTGAATAAAAAAGGTGAATCTTCATTTTAGTTTCCACATGCCATTTGCTACTGAGCATACCAAACTGTGTGCCCCATACAAAACGGTTCGGTATGAATACATGTATTGTTACACCCTTAATATATACGTACGATTTTTTTCCTAAATACTGAGAAAAAGTAAAATTACAAAAAGCCAACCATGTATCAGAGCTATTAAGTAAAAAATAAAATAAAATAAAGTAAAATAAATTTTAAAAAATGATGAGATGAGATCATTTTGTATGTGTGCTCATGCCATGCTCTTTTATTCTTACTGTCACACTAATACACGCTGCTTCTTGAAGGTGTTTCATTACTGTCCACTTTATGACACATGAATAACCAGTACATTTTATGTGTTGATTTTGTTTAATATAAGGTGCATATACCTAAACAGGTTGTATGCCGGATGTAGCTGTAGGATTTTGGCTATACTGGGACTGAAAGATTATTAGCTTTGATAAATATACCTTATATAGGATGAATGTATCCAAAGTAACCAGCATTTTGACAGCTTCTATCAGTACCATAAGTGAGATATTGCTTTAAACACACAGGAAGAACAGCTAGTGAGGCAGCCTTCAGAAACACAGGGTATGTGAAAGGTAGATTAGCCATCTGTGCTCTCCACACTCTGTTTAACTGATCCTGACATCAATACTATTTTCAGACTTGGATCTTCAAAGATGAGCAATATAATAGGTCCACAACAGCAGATGAGAGAAATATCGAGCTGCCTATTGCAACTGGACTTAGCATATTTGTGACAGGCAAAGGATTATTCCATTTTCATACAGATGAGCTTCCTTAGAAACTGCCACAGGGCTAATCAATGTAAAACAGATCAATTTACAATTTTATGTGGGTATGTGTGCACGTGTGTGTGTAGGTGTGTGTGTGCGTGTGTGTGCAATAAGGAAATCTGAACAGTTGAGGTTTACTGTCCATGCTTTTAAGTGACTGAAAGGCCTCATGGGATTCATGACTGTGCTCATGTGGCTAATATAATGAAGACAATGAAGGGCACCCAAGGTAATTGGTCTATTACTGTCCTGCTGTATATTAATCTATTTCCATTGAAAATTGGAAAACTACCTCCTACCTAACATTGTTGGAGACCCCTTAATGATATATATTCTATAGACAGCATTGCATTAATATATGTCTTTCCATAGCACAAACATCTGTCACCTCTTAAATATGTGAGAACTGACAAGTTCACTTAATTAGTTAAATGCAGCAAAAAGGACAGATTTACAAAATGATTTCAAAGAACAATAAATTGAAATGGTTCTGAACAATTTCCAAACTGGTTCCATATATAGAGAGAGATAGAAAGAGAGAGAGAGAGGGGGGGAGGGGGGAGAGGGAGAGAGAGAAATTCTGAGTTTTCGCCATGTTGCATGATTTTGCATTCAGTATAAGAGTGTAGAAACTGTTTAAGGGCATATTAAGTATTTATATGAATGTTCAGAATGGTTAGTAAGCTTTTGGTTTATGGAAGGGTTTATGAAGCCTTAAATATATAAACAATAGAATAAATAGAATAAAAATCACATAAGCTCAGATAATGTTCATATCTGTAAATTATCAAAAGAAAATGTGATTAAAATCTGTGATTCACTGTGTCATTATTGTTGGTGTTACTGTAAATGTACTGCTTTGAATATTTCAATAACAGCTGATCGTATGGATAATCCAATAAAAAACATTTTTTGACTGAAACAGCTCAGAATATCACAAGTTGGTTGCATAGATGTTATGCAATAAATTGCTTGGTGAGTGCATATATAACACTTGCATATTACTAATTACATTAAAATGTTACACAATGATCTAACTAGGAAATTATATCTTAGGAATCTTACACTTTTTTTAAAGGCATATGCTCTCTGCCTTTGTAGATAGGTAAGTGTCAGGTTGTTGTTGTCCAACTTTATGTCGCAAAAAGAGCCAGAAAAGCCTTCTTGGCACATGCAAATAAATTTCTCACCACTTTCCTCACATGTGCCACCATTCCTGCAAGGATATGAATCACAGGGGCTTCTGTTCTCTGTGCAGAACATGCCTGTGAGAACAAAAAAACAAGATATAAAGTCAACTTCATTAAATACATCACAAGACCTACAGCATGCAGCAATGCTGCAACAAAGCAAAAGAAAAAATAACCTAATATACAGACTTAATAATTACAGATGTGTTCACAAAAGGTAAGAGAAGCAGTGATTGATCCCTCAGGGTAACATGGCAACAGTGTGACAAGGCAGAGACACGCATAAAGGATGGTGGTGTGTCAATTCATACATGTCCAATTTTATGTAACTACATAAGACGTGAGGATAGGCTACATTATACCCTTGTGTGATGGATGCTGTCAGAAGGTATGAAGTCTAAATCAAAATTAATTTATTAATACATTCTTTAAAGTTTTGACCATGCAAATCCAGCCAGTGTTACAAAATGGGCCATTCCTCATCTCTGGCTTTTGAAATGTGTTTTTAAATAGGTGAACAACAGACTGAATATTACATTGGGACTTTATGCATTTGTTATAAAGCTTATTGTCATCGTATTAAAATATATAAAACATTTTATCCTAGCTTCAAGCTGTATTTTTATGTGCTAAAAATTGTATGCTGTAGTGGAACATTGTTCCTACACTCTAAGACCTCTCTATATTTGATTATATAATATAAGGAAGATGAAGTTTGACATTCCATACAGTTTACATCCTATTACATTCAACATCAAAGTTAAAAAAAAAAGTTGTGAAATTTACCACAACATCCTGCAAAGGTTAGGTCTACTTTGATGTAGACCTGGCTGCTCATCGGATGTTCCAATACTATTACTAAAGGACTAGAAAAAATGTGCTTTTAACTAGGCTCTGGGGGGAAAACCAGCAAAATACACATGTTTATGGAAGGATACAAAAAGATTTCAAAAGGATTTAATTTTCCTTCTGAGTACTTTTGAGGCATTAAATAAAAATGGATAACCTATGGCATCATCTATGCTTTGTTAAGCCAGCGCTGTCCTTTTAAACTGCATGGCCAAGCCAAAAGGCTATTGATTCTGAAATCAATCAAATGGCAATTTTAAAGTACTTACTTTTTTTTGAAGAATTTAGGTCTGGCTAAAATTGGTTGTTCTAAGCATGAGGGATTTATGTCACAGTCTTTACACAAAGCTGACCTGTATGATGGGGTGGCAGCAAAAAAAGCTATATGTGACAAAGTGCCAACATAATTTTTTTTTTTCTTTACCAAGGAAAAACTATACGCACAATTTCTATACATTATGAGTATCTGCAGCATTAGAAAAACACTGACTAACTGTATATGAGATAATATATATTTATTTCTTTAGTGGCACAATTTACAAAATGACACAACAGCAAAATTACAAGGTTACAGTGTAGACTCCGCTGTTAATTTCAACATGTTTTTGCTTAAATAACAATGACACTGTTAAAGCTGGTTATACGTTTAGATGTTGGTTATCGTTATAAGCTCAGTATGTAATAAAACTAAATCGTTAGTTTCGATCCTGTAAGACACATGTACTTAATTTGTTCTGCATATCTAAACAACTGAACAGTAAGTCATTGTCATGACATTGGGGCACAACCAGTCAGCTTGTCTTAAATGTCAGTACAATTTCATCAGGAGAAGAATTAATTAAAAAACAATGTTTTCTTAAACCCTTAAAACCCTCTGACTAGACTAGGCAGCCATATGTGTGAAGATGTTAAACACACTTGTAAGTAAAAATCAGTGAAGTGCTCTTTCCTTAGGATTCACATTATTTACACAGATAAGTATACTAAAAGAGGTGAGAGGTGAGACTTAATTATATTTTTTTTTATTATAACACATGCTCTTGTGTACATGCACTTTATGCTATATTGTATAAACTGTTAAAAACATTCATTCATTCATTATCTCCCGCTTTATCCTCTAGTAGGGTCGCGGTGGGGTTCCCCATGCCCATCCAGGGGAGAACGTCTCGGGGGCTGGGCAGATACCCAGGACAGGGCGCCAATCCATCGCTGGGCACACACTCACTCACACAGACACACTCTATATGGGGCAATTTTTTGAGAATTCGATTGACTTGATCCATGTTTTTGGACTGTGGGAGGAAACCGGAGAACCCGGAGGAAACCCATGCAGACACGGGGAGAACATGGAAACACCACCCAGATGGGGATTCGAACCGGGAATCCCTAGCGCTGAGAGGCGAACGTGCTAACCACTAAGCCACCGTGCCGCCTGTTAAAAACATTATCAGGATAAATTATTGAAATATGCCGAAAGACCATTCTTTTAAAATAGTGCTAAAATTCTTAAAATCTAATCCGCAGCTACAGGAAAAGAACTAGACAGGACACACACTCATGTCATATCAATACATTTTTTGCTTGCTAAAACAACACAAAATAGGAATGTGTAGTGTGAATTCTAAAATGAAGGACCTAACTTTTGATTGGAAAAAAAATTTAACAGCTTATTAAAATTCATATCAACTCTGTACTTCTGGTCAATGACCAATAAGTGATTCCCAAATTTCTCGATGCACCAACATGCTACATTGGAAGGTAAGCTTGAAGGTCTTTATGCAAAATTAAATTCGTGTTTCTCTGACTTTGTAAAGTCTGAAATGCAGCTGGACCATGTTTCTTTCCACCTTTTCTTTAGCAAAAAAGCTCCTGAGAGGGCACAACTAGAACTGACTGACCCGTAACTACATCCAAATCATCAACTTCAATGCCACCAGGCTTTGATGTTGTTGTAAAGAGAACTGACTACACTAATTGTTCAAATTAGATTAGCATCAATGAATAAACACCAAGTGTGAGGAAAGGCTCCTCTTATGCATGTCATCTAATCACCTTACATAGTTAATTAATCAGTCTCACAACTTTTTACTTGAATCAAACTGTTAGTGTCTTTTTTTTCATTCAGGGATAAAGGCCTGCACTGCAGTAATAAAAGAAAAATTATCATTCTTGATCCATCAGTATTATGTCACAATTAGATTTTTATTAGAATTTCCATGATGAGAAAAAAAACACATCATTGATAAATATTGATGATTAACGATTAAAAGGTATCAATCTGATACAATAAGCTTGCATGAAATATTTTCACAGTAGTAGAAATGTTTATCAGGAGAAGTAATTTAGTCAAGCTTTTCTAAACAATTTTTATTTTATTTTCTAAACTGGCTATATGATCAATTTGTGTTAATAAATAAGTTAATTTGCTTAAAAAAATGTTAGTTATATGTAAAATAGTCCAAAATAACAATAAGAAACAAATAAATAATTAACATCAGAAACAATGGACATCTCTGGTGATTTGGCCCATTAATTCTCTAAGACCTTGGTATGATCGATCGTGGCTAAAGCCTGAAAGCAGAGGAGAATGTGCAGAATCAAAAGAAAATCTCATTTGAAGCGTCCCACAAGTGGGGCCTCATTATTATGCGTGAGCTTACTGTTGTGTATGAGGGCAGCCACTAACTTCAAAATGATTAATGGCATGACAGCTAGAGTAAAGTCAAGGAACTGTTAGTGCCACAAGGGCCAAAGAGGAACAGAACTGGAGGTAGGGCATCTCCCAAATACATTATAATGAACGCAGCTGAAGGTACCCAGGTAGACACAAAGGCCAAAATTTTTGAAGTAAATTATTAAAATGTATTGTAGCAGCATTATCAAGGATTTACCCTTTTCGTACCCATCCTCAAACCCTTCGACATTTAGTATTGTTACATTATGGTCATATAAAGGAGTTTATTAAAATTGTGTCATTAATCCAAAGTACAAAAGCAAAACAGATGACTTGTTACTCTACATTTTTATCCAGACAATTATCATGTTGGCATCTGATCAAATGCCAAATCATCAAATTCTTGAAATTTCTCAATTTAGTCCATGGGATGATACTTGTTTTTGGTATTGAAAATATGGATCTTATTTCTGTATACTTTTCCAAATGGTTTTAAAAACAAACACAGTTATTTCAGAATAATGATCAGTCCTTAAAAGTTGGCGTGCATGCATTATTCAACAGGAAAATAGGCACTTTTCAGAGTGGAATGCAAGCTAGAAACCTTGATGTACTTTCATACAACATTAATTAAGCAATATTGCTGCAGTTCAACCTAATCAGCCAACTGCCACAAATTGTAACCTGAACAGTTTAATAATTATTTTTAGGCAGTAATAAGTTTTACATTAAATTTTATATTAACGGCATTTAGCAAAGGCCATTTTCTGGAGTGACTTACAGAGGTCATTACATCCATGCAACTCACTTTTAAGGAGTTTTCCCTAGGGCCCAACAATGGCAGATTTACAGTGATTGGTCTGCAACCATAAACCTTCTGGCCCATAGGTGCCTTATAGCAACCACTACCATAAAAAGTATCTACAGTTAAGTTTATATTGGGCTAAAAAGAATAAAGAGGTGTACCCATCACTGCTAAACTCTTTTTCTAACTACCTTTGTTTTTTTGCAGTTATAAGAAAAGAAGTAAAGTTTGTTTGCCATCAAGTCTGTTCTCTCAAAATCACCAATGGACTTGCATGAACTTGTAAATAATATTCAACAACAATATCTTGCAAATCTAAGCAAATCAGCTTTTTGATGGAATTTAACATTTAACTATATTTGTTTATTAATTTGTGAAGTTAACACAAATTAACACAATTCAGCAAACATTTTGATCAAAAAAATTATCAGTGCAACATTATACACACAGACCCACACATCTTACATTAATGTAATGCTTAAATTATTTGGTGGCTTAACTGTGTGACCAAATGAATTAAAGTACAAGAAAAGAAAATTACTTTTTCACACAGTTTGGACCTAATAAAAACCCTAGCTAAATGTCACTTAGATTGTAATGGTTTATTGATATATATTTTCATTTATTAGTATTAGAGACTGGCGGCACGGTGGCTTAGTGGTTAGCACGTTCCCCTCTCAGCTCTAGTGATTCCCAGTTCGAATCCCCATCTGGGTGGAGTTTCCATGTTCTCCCCGTGTCCGCGTGGCTTTCCTCCAGATTTTCCAGTTTCCTCCCACAGTCCAAAAACATGGATCAAGGTCAATTGAATGAATTCTCTAAATTGCCCCATATAGAGTGTGTTTGTGTGTGAGTGTGTGCCCAACGATAGATTGGCGCCCTGTCCTGGGTGCATCTGCCCAGCGCCCGAAACGTTCTCCCCTGGATGGGCATGGGGAACCCTCCCGCGACCCTAATATAGGATAAAGCAGAAGATAATGAATGAATGAGTATTAGAGACTTGCCCAGCGATAGATTGGCGCCCTGTCCTGTGTGTATCTGCCCAGCATCCGAACAGTTGTCCCCTGGATGGACATGGGGAACCCTAGCAGTGGAAGATAGAAGAAATATGATTTATCTTTTAAATGGATTTATTTTTAAATACTAATAACTGATTTAGGTATGTTATTGTTTATTTATATGATTGAACTGTATCGAATAAAATAACTTATTTGTGATTGTACAGAATTAAGCAGATACAACGAATGAACCTGAAAGCCAAAATAATACTTATAAATATCTAACAATCTTAAAGCAAATATAACTTCAGTTAATTTAACATAATGTGCAACTGTAGGATATCTAAGCAGTAACATTATTTAAATTCAAGAAGTACATAATGAGAGCTGAAAGCGGTCTCACTCATTACCTAATACATACGGAAAATAGTGGCTTAATAACTGAAATCAAGCTGAATTGCAAAAGGCTGAGCTAAAGCCTATTTGCAGTTAAAACTCTAGGTGTGCAAGTTAATCAACACATATTTCGGATTTAATACAAATCATTAGTCATATCGGGAGCTGCGTATGCACTTAAGCTTTTAAGTTGACACTGACCTGAATTTCAGCATGTCATTAAAATGTCAATAGTAACTGGCACCTTTCTACCTGTGGCATTTAAATATTCTCATAACATATGCATCATACATATGGCTTGAAGCAATATTTAAGCTCAAGTAATTAACATACATATCTGGATTAATGCAGAACACATGCACATATGGAGCAAGGTCACCTTGAATTGACCATTATTCACCAGTTATCAGATATACAGAATATTAAAGTACAGATGGCAGGTGGATGAAACGAGTTAAGCAAGTTATTTTTCTTTATATTACATTGTATATTGCATTGTATTTTTATTTAACTATCCATGTATTTATATAAAATTTCAATTTATATATATTTCCCTATTATTAGATTTCTCCATATACTGATGCAAAATGTAGCAGTAAATTGTGCCAGCAATGAGTTATTGAATTGCTCATTATAAATTATTTTTTAAATTTGTTTGATTGCATAATTAGAAAAATGTGTGTGTATTGTTATAGGTTTTTCTTATCAAAAGGCCAGATGGATGAATAGATGTAGAAAGTAATATTTTTTTTTATTAAAAATTTTTTTTTAAATTGATTCAAAATGTATTAATATCGATTAACTAAATAAGACTAAATTTAGCATAATATTTATATATTAATAATAGTGCAGGGATTTGTATATATTTTTTGTATTTAGTTTTAGTTGTTGTTAATTATTTCCCATCGGTCCATTTCTGTCGGTCCATGAAGGCATGGGTGGGGGTGGGGACCTCAAACACACAGAACACCTTTGGGATGAGCTAAAATGAGTATTGTGAGCAACACAATATCCAACAGCAGTGTCTTGCCTCAAAATTGCACTTCTCGATAAAGTCCAAAATTTAAACAGACACACTGTAAATTCTTGTTTAAAAAAATAAACAAAAAAAAAAAAAACTTACCAAAAACAGAAGATACTGTTACCTAGAAACTACTAACTTAGAACCTATAAAAGCTTCTGTAGGTGTAATGTGTAGGTGTTCATACAGTGTATCCATCTTCAAGACATTTTCTTTTAGTATCCTATGATCTCTCGCTTGTTGCCTTGTCTGCATGATAGCCACGTTAATATACTGATATTATATTAATTACAGCCTAAATACCAGTATTTCTTTATACACCAGCATATATCTTTCTAATTCTTGACACATATTGCACAATACCAATGAGAGCTGTTAGTGATGTCTAAACAATATATTTTAACTAAAACAATAAAAAGAACGTACAGCTAACAGCTTAAAGCTTGTATCACAATGTTCACAAGGCAGTTTCAATTTTTCTATTATGTGTTTTTAAAAAGTCTCTCAAACTGCTCGGATAAACAAAACTCCAAGACAAATTCAATAATCACATCCAGCCTTTAAACACACAACAATCAATATCACCATGAATAGAAACATAAATACATTTGATCAATGCCTTAGGCTAAACTTGGTAGAGGCCCTTGGTTACTGAAACACAATTTACACCTTGGATTCTTGAAAAACAATCAATAGGTCTGCACCGCATGCTCTGTCCAATACACATTTCACTTTATTTCACATTAACTGAACAAGAAAACACAGAGAGATAATATAAAATGTCACATATAAAAAATGAGGTGTGCAACAGCACCCTCAAAAGAACCCACAGCTTCATCTATGTTGATAAAGCACACATGATACATGTTAAAGCACATGGTAATTTCAACATGTTATATTCTTTTATATATTGATCTGTAGGTCAGTTTTCTTTCCTTTTGATCTGACTTTGATGAGCCTTAGCAACCATTAGCCGATACTGTATAGCTAGAGGCATGTAGTGGAATTCACAACATTGGTAATCACTAAAAGCATCACTTTCTAAGTGATACATGCATCTTCAAACATCAAATTCATGTAATCCTGGTAGTCTTTCCTGGGGAAATGAAAAAGAGAGAGAGAGAAAAAGGAGCAGTTTCAGCCATTTTAGTTTGTAGCACATTAAAGTTATCCTACTTTAATAATAAGTACAAATGGAGTTTCTTACAGCCAATTAGCAAGATAAATTAAGTGTCTTAATTGCCACTGTTTATGTACTGTAGAGTATATTAACGGAGAATGTTTTATGAACGACTTTGAGCAGGTGACCTGGTTGATGGATAAAAGGACTCACAAACTCGAAATCATTGCTCTGTGCAAAACCTCAAAATTTAGTTAGCATCTACAAAAAGAATAAAATGTGAACTTTTGAAAAACATTTTTTTTAAAAAAGTCATTTTTTTGTCAAAATAAATTAAATGAAAATATACACTTACTAAGAACATTAATTAGAAAACCTGTACACAAACTGTTCCATATAAATGTATAATTAGCCAAATGTGTGCAATAATGGCAATGCATAAAAGCATGTGAATATGAACAGCTTTAACAAAACAGTACCAACAGAAATGGAATTAATGTGACTTTGGCATGAATGTTATCAATTGGTTGATACGAGTGATGCAATCTCCTGCAATTCCCATGTGGAACAGTCTTAAGAGTTAAATCAGAAGAGAAAATGAAAAACTAACCATCCAGTAAGTAGCAGTTTTAAGGACAGAAATGGCTTGTTAATAAAAGAGGTCAACAGAGAATGGCCAAAGTTATTTGATGTAAAAGAAAAGCTACAGTACATCTACAATAACTTGAATAACCAAATATTTGAAACTTGCCCAACACTTTAAACCTTTAAAGCTATAAAAACAAAAGACTGCAAGCTAAAAAGAATTATAAGTCAATAAAAAGGATGCAGTTTTAAGTAAAAGTACATCTGTTAGGCAGAAACAAGATAAAATTACAAAAAAAAAAAAAACTATAGCCAAGTGTACCTGTATGAAATGGCAACAAAACCATTGCCATAACAATAAAGGAATCTTATAAATAATATTTCCAATAAACAACACACACCTTATAAAGTAAATGCATGCAAAGAACAAATTACCTTTTCAGACCTCCAGTTGCAAAATCAATTCTGCTGTCAAAAGTATGTTTTATTAACTTGAAGACATTAAAAAATTAAATCATTTTTCATTTCATGATTTGGAAGAGGATTCCACTTATTTAATATTTGTAGGATTAATGTATTGCCCTTCACACAGATGCTTGTAAGTCTTCAATTGCCTGCCTCTAGCTAAAACAGAATGCAGTTGCTAGAGTGTTCAGAAGCATGAGGAACAAGGGCACATAACACCTCTGCCAAAATGAGGCCAGGTTTTTGTCGACTTTGCACTGAAGCTAAGGAACTGAGTACCATCAGACTATAGCACCTGTAGCCTTTTATCAATTTAGAATAATACTGACACAAATTAATTAGTCTACTAAGACATCTGTGGCAGAGACTTAGAGAAATAGACATCACCACAGGCGTGGTGATGGTAATGGGGGGTTGGAACTGAAGGCAATAATTAGAGACACATAAGACGTTACCAGCCAATATTTGAAATAGTGTTTTTTAATAAAATCTGTAAATGAAGCATGAACCTGTGCTTATGAAATACTGTCCATGGTAATCGTGTCTTGCCATTTTGACTGGCATGTTAACTACAGTAAACACTACAACAAAAATAAAAACTAAAACACGTAATTATTAACATAAGTACTATCTCCATCAAATCCATTTTGTTAAATATTAAGTCACTGGTCAAAATATACCTCAGAAGTTTTGTTTCATCATGCTGCAACATTGAGTTTAAATAGTTTCATGTGTTAAAATTATCAGAAAATCCAATTTAACAATCAAGCAGAGTAATTAAATTTAATTAAATTAGTGATTATCATCACTAGTTTAAAGAATAAAATCTACTAATTATACACCAATTATAGATGTATGACTTATTATGGTCCTTGATGAAATAAATGATATACAGTATTTATATCATGACATGGTGAACAACAGTGTATTTTTTATTATTATTTTTTTTTCTAAACAGAAAATGTGTAGGGGAATCCATGATTCATGCTGTTAAGACTAGTAGCACATATCAGTGGCCGGTTTATCCCCCCCCCCCATTCATTTTTACCACCAGCAGCTTTTAAATGATCACAAAATACCACAACAGTTTGAAAGCTTAGTGTTTTTGACAAAGGTCATTTTACTCTGAAAAGTTCACACCCCAAATTGAGGGAGCCCCTAAAGTCTGCATTTTATTTCTGCTATTTATTTGTTATCAATAAAAGAGGTGCTCTTTCTTGCTTTAAATAAATGTCAGACTGATTATAGATTTTTCTCTTGGAGCTACATCTCATAATTTATTCGATTAAAATATGCATTCATTAAATGTTTTTTCCCTTTCCATTAGCTTTGGTTTGCATATAATCTACTGAGAACCACTTGACCCACTTTTTACTTATTGAGAATATTCAACCTAATACTTCCACCAGCATCTAAAATCATGGCTCAAACTAATCAAGAAACCATATATACAACTTGATTACTTAGTGCTTTACATCCGATTCAGTCTATGTATACTGTACTTCAAAACTGCTTCATTCACATATATACTATAGTTGCAATTTAGTTGTGTCCAAGCCTTTAGCATTATTTTATTTATTTTATTTATTTTTTTGCAGTGGAAAGCACGGAGAGAGCTTTGAAATGGCTTTACTAAAAGTACTAATGATCTCTCCTTCTTGGTTGGCTCTGATGTCCTTTAATCCTCCTGATGTCTGAATACCAGATTAGATCAATTTCCTCAACATTAAGTGAACTATATTTTATTCCAACTACTCATGCACTCCAGGTGGTTGATCAGAAGCAAAATTGATAAAAGATAACTGGCAGCAAATGATTTAGCTTTCTGACACTGACCTGAAAGAAGAGAACGCCATTAGTGGTAATCAATAATTGCAGGAGTCTGTGACATAAATGTAAATTAATGTGTCAGACCTAAATTTGGACTCCTTTCAATCTGCCCAGGTAACTTCTGCAATCTCTGTCAATTCCCATATACAATGTCCAGCTGAGTAGTGTTTAAACAAAATATTGGTTACATAGAATAATGTAGACCTGTGGTCTAAATTGTGGGCATTTTTGTGCTCCTTGTATGTTTTACGAAAAGTACGATAATTTGCGGGCCATAGCATTAGCATTCTGCACAGAACGGAGGCGAGATAAAGTGAAGTTGATCTGACAAGCAGCTGTTCTCTTTAGGGAGATTTACAACACTGTGCAGGAAAGTAAAACAGATTTGTATTCAAATAAGTACTTCAGTAGTAAGACTGTTTTCCATTGCAGGACAGGTTATCAGTTCCAATTCCTGAATACTGATGGCTTCAAACATCCTCGAGTATCTTTTTTTTTTAGGTTTTGGGTGGTGCATACATACATACATACATATATATATATATATATATATATATATATATATATATATATATATATATATATATATATATATATACACACACATGAATTGTTTGTTGTCAGTTCTGCAGTGACACTGATGCGGTGAGGGGGTTTTAGTGCAGCAGTGCTGCTATAGTTTCATTTAAATACCTCAGTGACACTGCCGGAATGAACATAATGCACCAACCAAATAACACCTGCTCTGTGGTGGTACTATTGGGGTCCTGGCCATTAGAGAAGAGAGTAAAGTTATTAGTCCACAGTGGACTACAGTCTGTAACTACAGTCAATCTTTATGGTTAGTGGAAATGATGGACAATAAGTGGAGCAAAAAGAAGGTGTGTCAAAACTTTTGAACAATATGCATACATGTGTATATTTGTGTATACGATCACCATTTTAGATCACATGTAAATGGTTTACTGAAGCTGTGACTTTGGAATTGTTTCACCTTGAATTTCTGCATTTTGTGCATATAAATACAGTCACAGTTAAGGGTAAAAAAAATCTCTATATAGATGGGTTTTGTAACACTTTACAAAATCTGCCAGCGAAACCTATTAGAATGATTGTGTTAAACTAGCAAGAGTAACATTGAAAAAATATCTTTTCATTTTTGCAGTTCAATATTTCAGATTGTTCAGATTTTAGAAAGCATTGAAAGAATAGCATTAAAAAAAACATTTTTAAAAGATATATATTGTCATGTCACACTGCCCTACATGGAATGTTATTAACCGAGAATTTATTTGGTTCAGGCTGATATGGGAAAATAAAGAGCATGACACAAAAACTGAAAACATCAAAATATTGATTCTGCATGGCATGAATTGATTAAAAATAAAAACCCTCTGGTCTGTAGCCAAGATGCCCTTATGAAAAAGAAATAAACTAAGCAGTCCTTTAAGAATTACTCTTTAATATATTAACGACATTTCCTCATTAATGCCTGTAAATAGTTTACTTATGGATAAGGATAAATGTTATTTTTTTAACCTTCACTAACAACTTTGAAATACTTCACAATTTACTTTTAATCGCCAACTTTAATTATTTATTGTTTTTCACTACTTTTTAATTGAGCAATATCACACCAGACAGAATGCAGTTATGCTGAATATCAGCATGGTAGTTATTTAGTCATAGGCACAGGGCCAAATAATGAATTTTTCTTTTATTGATATCTTACCCTCATAATACCTTTATGTAATAACATAATATTGAATAACATGCCCTGATTAGTGTCAGGGGCCACACTGGGTCAAAAGATCCTATTCTTGATCAGAATGGTTACAGCAGTGAATGAAAAAAATAATCAGAATGTAAATATGTTCTGGGCGGCACAGTGGCTTAGTGGTTAGCATGTTCTCCTCTCAGCAATAGGGATTCCCGGTTTGAATCCCAATCTGGGTGTAGTTTCCATGTTCTCCCCGTGTCTGTGTGGGTTTCCTCCAGGTTCTCCGGTTTCCTCCCACAGTCCAAAAACATGGATCAAGTCAAATGAGTTCTCCAAATCGCCCCATATAGAGTGTGTGTGCGTGTGAGTGAGTGTGTGCCCAGTAATTTATTGGCGCCCTGTCCTGGGTGTATCTGCACAGCACCCGAAATTTTCTCCCCTGGATGGGCATGGGGAACCCAACCGCGACCCTAATATAGGATAAAGCAGAAGATAATGAATGAATGAATGAATGAATGAATGTAAATATGTTCTAATCTAGGTTAATGCAACAGACAATAAAATTTAATACAACATTCAAAAAGGTTTAGCTCAAAAGAGACTGCCCTTCGCACCAAGGACCACTTCAAGAAATTAAAAATAAAGTTCCATTGTTCTAGATTCCTGCCTGAACAACATAGAAAAATTATGGTGTAGAAATGCAAAGTGCATCTGGGTCCATTAAAAGCTTAGAACTACAATTATTTTGCATGGTGGGCTGAGTGAATAATTCAAAGCAAGAACAGAAACACTGCAGGCTACAAATGACAGGGATGCACCAAGGCTTGTTCATGCAACTATATACGGGTTACACATATGAAAACCTTGTTGCTGAAAATCATTTTGAATGGTCTAAGCTGCAAAGATGACATAAAAATGGTCTACACGGCTGGATAAATAGCTACTGCATATGGAACAATTAATAATAGTGTACGGCCACCTGGATTTTGTACCCTAGAGTACATCATGACATTATTATCTGGGACGCCCATGGGAGCAGGAAACTGTTGACACACCTTTGTGGGTGAGATACTCATTAGACTAAATGGGCCAATTATTCATTACTTTCCAAAAGGTTGACACATTTATCTCATAAACCCACTGCATTATTTAGTAAATCTCTATTATTTACTTTCAACATTTTGGATTGCGTCTTTAGCAAAACATCAGTTCAGTGAAGCACTTATGCACTAAATTAATCATATACTCAACGAATGGTATAACATTAAGATTTTATGTCTAGGCTTCAGAGTTAAAAGGGGTAATATTGCAACAGCAAACAAAGACTGTTTAGACAACAACAAGCTTTTAAACATGTGGCATTAGTTTAGGGAAGTTCCTTTGAAAGTAATGTTGGTTGCATTTGATCCTGAGGATGTTCATTGCACAGAACTTCACTAGGGTGACTTTAGATTTAATGAACAGCCTGCTTTCCTAGTTCTATCGCTAGTCTTAGTTACCTTTATATCATGCCATAGAATTTCAAGCTGAAAACTAAAATAAAAGTATTTGAAGTTTGTGTTCAGTAAACTGTTTTTTTGAACATACTTTTGATCACTATACAGTGAATACATCCAGTTATTGTTATGGTATTTTAATTTTGGCTTTGATAAGAATACTTAGTGTAGTTTCATAATTACTTAATAATGACTAGAAACATTTATGGAAAGTTTTGACAGGTAATTTAAAATTATAATTAAACAGTATATAATAATCATCAAGTATTTATCCATGGGTTTTTGAACTAGACTAAGTGCAAATTCTAGATATTAACTGATCTGATCATTGATATAGAGAATTATTGAAAAAAAATGTCCATGCCATGATTAAATGTTTTGTTTTGATCTCTCTACTTGGAAATACTTAATTTTGGTCAGCTTTATTACAGTTATTATTAAGTCAATGTGCGAACATTTACAAAGATGTTTGCTCCACTGTAATCTAAAAGATAAAGCCAATTTATGTTTAATGAATTATCCCTCCTTGAATAAGAAGGAGTAATAATTTTCCCCTAAGAAAAGCACTTAGAATCACACCAAACTCTTTATAACAAACATATATACACTGACTAGGTAACATTTTCAAAGCCACATAAAAACTCATAGCTTTTTTTCAGTCTTACTCATCCTACGTTACAAATGTTGCTCTGCGGAGCTGTAGAAGTGACTGGATGCTTAATACTTTCAATTGATGTTACTGAAAAAGCCAAAGCCATTCAAAAGAGAAGATGTACATTAACTTTTCTTTCTCCTTCCTTCCTATTTCACAATGCTACTTCTGAGATTTTAATATACTATTTGACTGAAATACTAGCACAGTGATGGCAGACTTCTTACACAAGAAGGAGTTCAATAATTTAGTACCTAAATCAATAAACCAAATCTAACAACCTATTCTCAACATTAAATCTGTATTGATCTTAAGATGTGAAAGGCTTACAGGTAGGTGTTCATTGGGTAAGCAATGTTTACACAGCCTGAGACAGATTTAATTAATTATGACCTAGAAATCTAAATTATAAGGTAGGAAAACAAAATGTCAAGAGTATAAGGTCTGATTTTCGGTTTTGATTTTGAGAAGGACGGCAAAATTTAAAACACAATTATATACAGGCTGTGGGATCATACCAATCAGAGCATCATACTGTCATGAAATGGGCTAAAGAGGAAAAAGTTATAATTAAAAAATAAAATTAATAAGCTTTTTTAACTGAAACAGATGTCTTACTATTGGTGAATTTCTCCAGACAGCAATAAGCATTTTTTTCTATAATGTCCTTTATATTTTCATGACTTCTTTGATAACAGCAGAGTAATTCAGTATTTTAGCATTATAGCTGACACTTTCTAGCCTAGCAACTGGTTTCAAAAGCAGTAGCATTTACAGAAAATTTAAAAACATGTTTCTGACGAAGATATCAAATAACTGAATATGTATAATGTTTGTTGATCAGCCACAGCTTTTAATAATTTAAATATAGATTGATAATTAGAAACACAATCTATAATACTACACCTAATATTCCCTCCACAGTTAACATGGACTCCCTCGGTTACTTTCCTTCAGGAAAACATAGTTAGTGCTATTGTTATTACTTTTTAATAAAAAAATTAAAAATAAATAAAGGCAGATAATGTGTTTTGTGTTTTATATCAATGGCAAGAAGGTAATGGTCAGAATAAGGCTTGACTGAGTTGTAATGTCAGCAAAAAGGTAACGGACCCAAAATCAGATTAAGCATTCTTGCATCCTACTATCTTGAGTCTGCACTCTTGAGCTAAACTACCAAGTCTAAACTTTTAAA
Organism: Corydoras maculifer; assembly: GCA_019802435.1. Taxonomy (NCBI): domain Eukaryota; kingdom Metazoa; phylum Chordata; class Actinopteri; order Siluriformes; family Callichthyidae; genus Corydoras; species Corydoras maculifer. The sequence continues at coordinate 817,333 of JAFMOD010000341.1, forward strand.
GACAGGCAGTGAGTACTTGATGCACTCCGTATTGTGAAATGTCCTTAAATTTGTGGTGCAGAAATTTCACTTGGATAAAAGTAGTGGACGCATTCTTTCTGGCATACACTTGAGAGCAGCTGACATATGGTATTGCAGTATGAACAATGCATGCAAGTTACACTCATTATATGCCTTCTGCTCAAATGTTGCATTTTTCATAGTGTCTGCTGCTGTTCTTCTTTTAGTGGCTAAATATGTAAGATGTGACAACAGTTTCAAAGCAAAACCAACCATGATGTGCAAAAAAAACTTTAATAAGAAATTTTAATTCCTACATATTTTATTGCATTTTAAAGTTAATAGAGATAATTGTAAAGAGATATTGAAACATCTGTGATATAAAATCATCTGTACTTCAGCATTGCATTAACTGTTTTTTTCACACAAATATCACCTTTGCAAACTTTTGAATCTATCTAGACTATAGGAACAAAAATATTGTCACACATCGCTTGGGTGCTGTACTTATCTTTCCATGGATAAGATTTTTTCTTGCCAATTTTAAACAACTTAATGCTTGTTACTTTGAGTAAACAGTTTAGACACAAGCCTTTACTGTTCCAGGGTGACTCTGCCCCTGTGCACAAGCCAAGGCCAATAAGGGCAAGTTTAATTTGATACAATTGCATCGGCCAACATCAGTGTCTGTCCATCCAAACTGCTCTTCTACATAAATTAGCTCAGACACATGTATATTGAAATTGTGTAAAAAGCCTATAAAAAGATGGAATCTCACTATTATCAATATAATGTATCTAAAATGCCATACCAAGGTTTATATGAGGTAATGTGTTTGATATTTGATATACCAGTTTGTACAATAAAATGTACTTTTAAAATGTCCAATAAAATGTACATCAACACTCCCTTCCTCCTTTATCCCAATGTTAAAAGAAATTTTATGAAGGGCATCTGGGCAACACTTAATTTCCAACACAAATTTTTCATTTAAAATGATTACACTTTTATAAGCTGAAATAGCAAAATATTCTTACCTGAGAAACTACGTGGACACAGACACTGGAAAGAAGCCTTTCCTGGTTCTGCAAAGTGATTACTTATGCAGGTGCCTCCATTCAGGCATGGATTTTCAGAGCACATGTCCAAATACTGACAGTAGACATCCAAGTACTTTTTGTAACATTGACAGTTGTATGCAAGCTGCCCAACTTTAGCTCTACAAATGCCATTTCCTGAACATGGCAAGAGAACAGGTGATTCCTGACAGTGCTGTGTTTTGACCAGCACACTAATGCGTAGGCCAAGCTGGCATAACTGGTTACTGCCATTGTGAGTACCGATGAAATAATGAACTCCGGGGGTAAGCCATTTCGGGTCCACCCGCTTGATACCTCTGATATTCCTGGGAAAGAGGAGGTGCTTATTCCAAATGTGCTCTATTAAGCAGCTGTCAAATTCTTTTTTTGACACATTAATTAGATTAAGGCCATACTGGTCTAAAGTCGAGTCAGGAAAGGTGAACAATTCATCTTCCAGTTGGACCTCCAGGGGGCATAATTGTGGAAATGTGTATGACTGATTTGTGCACTCTAGCAGATCTCTTTCCAAGACTCTACTCCAGCAATGATTCTTAGCATTGCAAGTGTTCTCCATAAGGCTCAGTCTCAGGGTGATGTTTCTTGGCTGCTGTTGCCACTCATAATATGGTGGTCTGTGGCAGATAATCGGACTCGAGATAATAAATTGGTTAAAGAGGAGCATGAGCAGTTTAAATCCATTTGGCATTTTGACTGTTGAGATGATCTTGTTTGTTAGTCTCCCAAAGGCTTTTTGTAAGTGTGAGATACAGCTCAGTCAATAGAAATGATATGTTAAGTATGGTTGTCAAGGCCAGTCAGAAGTGGAAAACAGGCCTAAGGGACAAACAGAACAATGTAAGTCAGTGTGCATAACCAGTAGTTGGCTTTTTAAATTGACAAGTGACAATTAATTTGCTTTTAATAGAAAAAAAAGCATGCAAGTAACAATTTACATAATGAGCTGACTGAATGATAGGCCACACAAATATTTAGCATCAGAAACAAATATAATTAAGCGACATGTTAAATTAGACATTAGCAATCCAGTTTCAATTTTAAAAGCCATGCAAAACAAATTATAGTGCACACATGTGGCTGTGTTGCAAGAATATATATTTGCATTACATATATACTTAGATGCAAGTGAGTTATGAGCCTTGCTTTTGACCTCTGATGTGACACATTTGGAGGAGAAAAATGAACAAAGCTGATGTGCAGCATTTAAAACAAAAGTTATTTTTAGAAGAAAAATGACTAGCAAGGCTTTGGGTTTGTTTTCGAGCTGCAAGCTCCCCAGAATGATATGATATATGTATATATATATATATATATATATATATATATATATATATATATATATATATTCATTCATTCATTATCTTCCGCTTATCCTCTATTAGGGTCGCGGTGGGGTTCCCCATGCCCATCCAGGGGAGAACATCTCGGGCGCTGGGCAGACAGACCCAGGACAGGGCGCCAATCCATCGCTGGGCACACACTCACTCATACAGACACACTCTAAACGGGGCAATTTGGAGAATTCAATTAACTTGATCCATGTTTTTGGACTGTGGGAGGAAACCGGAGAACCCGGAGGAAACCCATGCAGACACGGGAAGAACATGGAAACTTCACCCAGATGGGGATTCGAACCGGGAATCCCTAGCGCTGAGAGGCGAACGTGCTAACCACTAAGCCACCGTGCCGCCCTATATATATATATATATATATATATATATATATATATATATATATATATATATATATATATATATATAAATTAAGTTATACACATGCTTTCATCTGTGTGTGTGATATAAACCCTCCATGTTTAATATGAAGCAGAGACAGTGATTGTGCCCACAGCAATGTTATTTTGGCAGAATGCAGTACAAAAGGTTCAGGTTGTTGTATTGTATCTAAAACATTAAAAATGTAAAATGTGTATATTTTAATTTATATACATTGTATTTGACTATACAACTCTTAAGTTAAAACAAAGACGTTTCTATAGATTTGGCTAAACTATAGACCTGATTTATTTTATGCAAATGTTTTATATGCAATTGTAGAATATCTTGTATATAAAACGTTTTGTTCCTGGTTGCTTAACATTAATGGCCATTAGAAAAAGAACAGTTACACTGCCTGGATGTGGTGGATGCTTCGGTGTCTTCAGTTGACAAGGGGGAAAAAAAAGGATCTGTGGAAACGATTGGCAGGGATCAACCACAATGCTGGAAGCTTTGTGAATGTGATACTTGATTCTGTGTTTCTCTGTGGATGGCAGAGAGAGTAATATTTTTTCAGTCTTCACAATTTGTTGGAGGGCATTTAAGGTCTGACAGGTTATGAATTTTAAACCTAGCTGTGATGTGGCTTGCTCAGAATGTTCCTAATAATCTCTTTGTAAAACACTGATGGTGTGGGATGTAACCCTGTTTTTTTTAACCTTCCCAAAAAGTATACATGTTAGACTTTGATTTGTTTGCTAAAATATAATTTGCCTTAATTATTTTGAATTGAATTCAAAACATTTAAAAGCATTACTTATACCAGTGACAAAGACATGCCTGAATTGAAAGAAAACCATATTGGAGGAATTACACATCATGTGCTTTAAGAGATTAGTATCAAATTAAAACATTGCTGTAAACATCCCTGGACTATTGTAAATATCCTAAAACAACAGATTCCAAAAAGAATCCACGTCACTGTATCTGCAGGTCAGACCCGCAGGTATGAATATCTTTCATTGTAACAGAATACTACTAGCCACACACCTGGCACAAAATGTCTTTTCAGGATTTTGGTTGCATCTAGCTATGTTTTGAGCCATGTTTTGAGTCAAACAATAGAATGATTGTCTCATACTGTGCAAAAAGCTGATGTATAGTTCATTAACCAAGGAGAGAAAAAAGTAGATAAGAGGATGGATAAATAAGTTGGACATAGTCTCTGCCCACTCCTTTGCCAAGTGGCATCATACAACGCTGACACAGGAGCCTAATCTCTATAGAAAGCCAAGGCAGGATGGCTTCCCAAGCAGATTCAACAGTAGCACCTGGATGGACCTTGGTATATACTTGCTGTTCCTTTTTTTAAGAAGTAATGTTTTGCAACATTAAAGGGTTGTGGTGTATATACAGGTGTGTTGTTAAGGCAATCATAATCTTTTGATGAAATATTTAATGTAAAATTTACTGATGATCCCATTTGTTCCAAACACCCAATCTCAATCTCAAAAGCTGCTGGGAAACGTCATTCATTTTAAAATCTGTGAAACATCCCTAATATCAACCTTGTCAGCTTGAACTTAACCATGTGCACAGCATTTATTTAGCATTCATTTCAAATAAGCAACACAAAGTGTCTTGTATAGCATTGACCCACACTGTCAAAATGTCCCTTTGGGAAAACAAACCCAACACCGATTTCATTATTAATGCAGGGTGGAGGAAAATGTGCTTCATACATAAGCACATTTAGCACCATGGACAGCTCCATCTGCTTAGCCTGGGTCAGTGCCCGCTGATGCACCTTCAAAAGCCTCCTCCTCTTTAAATCCCAGTCGCACTAATGAACTGCCTCAGCAAATAGTGGGAAAAGATCAAGGGAAAGCTGCCAAAAGCCAGATACTTATTTCAACAACACTGATGTGCATTTATGAAAACTAGAGAACCAGCATAGCTTAACATTGACAGACTACATCATATTGAATGAAATATTTAAAAAAATATATTAAAATAAAAAGATATTTAAACTAATATTTAAAAGACTCAATTATTTAAGGGATAATTATACCAACCTAAAATAAATAAAGATTTTCTGAATGTTTTTCCTTTTAAACAATTTAATAATAAGTGTATAATAAAGTTTACCCATCTTAAAATAGTTCACTCGTTATATATATATATATATATATATATATATATATATATATATATATTGGGCGGCACGGTGGCTTAGTGGTTAGCACGTTCGCCTCTCAGCGCTAGGGATTCCCAGTTCGAATCCCCATCTGGGTGGAGTTTCCATGTTCTCCCCGTGTCTGCGTGGGTTTCCTCCGGGTTCTCCGGTTTCCTCCCACAGTCCAAAAACATGGAACAAGTTAATTGAATTCTCAAAATTGCCCCTATAGTGTGTGTCTGTGTGAGTGAGTGTGTGCCCAGCGATGGATTGCCGCCCTGTCCTGGGTCTATCTGCCCAGCGCCCGAGATGTTCACGCCTGGATGGGCATGGGGAACCCCCCCGCAACCCTAATAGAGGATAAGCGGAAGATAATGAATGAATGGATGATATATATATATATATATATATATATATATATATATATACATATACATACACACACACACACACACACACGAGACAAGAAAATAGCAAGCGCTCTTTCTACAAGCTGCCTTTTATGCAACAACCACCAATTAAAGGAAAACACTTTAACCCTATTATGTAAATATGAGCTTACAAATGCTTACAGGTTAGCTAGAATCTGACATCACATCCTCCATTAGAGCCAATTTACAACCCTTTGACTCCTGACATGAAGTCAGTGGTTTTGATCAGATTATTTTAAAGCAATATTTTTAAAGACATTGAATCTTAATGTGACCATTCACAGTGAACACAAACCAAAAATCAAAAGCGGAAAACACAACCTTAAGGTTGTTTTTACAAAGCACCTAAAGGGACATGAGAAAAAAAAATATAGAGGAACATGAGTAAAAAAAAAAAAAAGTACATACATTTTTTACATGTGTCGTACTCACCACTTATTAAGTGGTGAGCATGAGTTATTAAGTGGTGTGCACGAGATATTAAGTCTTACTAACGCATGCGCATGACTCAATATCTCGTACGCACGAGTTAGTAAGTGGTGCACACGACATCCTATTCACACATGCTTATGTGTACATGTGACTGTGTACCGTATTGTGAATGTTTTACATTTGAACCAAATTGGAAATTTGAATCCATTGATTCCATGAAGATTCTTAGAAAACATCCGTTTTTCCATACGTGTAGCTGCGGAAAAACACTTTAGTTACATTCATCTCATCGTGGACATGTACACTTCATCTCATCAAAAACAGTGGACTGTCTTTCAAAATAAGACATTATTTTTGTGTTAGATAGCTAAAGTTGGCACAATAAAGCGCATGATTAAAGGCTAAAATATTTTAATACGATTATTCAATTAAATCAGACTGAAATCCAGTCGTGTTATCACGTTTAACTCCAATGCTTAACTATTTTGGGTTGTAAAAGGAAATTTCCAAATAACAAGCAACAGGGAGAACATGCAAATGAGGTTCGGTCGAACTCAGCACTAGATGGCATTCCGGAGTTACATTCCGAGAAAGATTCCAAGAAAGAAATGTTTATTTATATTCATGTTCTTTATTCATCTGTAGATCTGTCAAACAGCAATAAGTCGGAGAGAGCATGTTCCAGTTTAAATGCTATCGTTGTAACAGCGCGTCATGTCTGTTTATTGTCAGATTCTGTATCCCTTAATATCTTGTGCGCACAACTTAATAAGTGGTGAGCAAGACGTAAGTATTTTTATTTTTTTTTTAACTCATGTTCCTCTCTCTATATATATATATATTTTTGCTCCTGTCCCTTTAGGGGCTCCGTATGTTTTTCACATTAAAAAAAAAGTTAAGTAACTCATCAACTTATTTTATTTTTACACCCACCACTTTATTGTACTGTTGTTGTCCCCATGGGTGAGGAAAGTTTACTTACAATGTATGTGTAAAAACAGACAAACTAAGTGTTTCAGCCATTTTAGTTTGTAGCACATTAAAGTTATCCTGTTTTAATTCATTCATTCATTATCTCCCGCTTTATCCTCTATTGGGGTCGCAGGGGGATTCCTCATGCCCATCCAGGGGAGAACGTCTCGGGCGCTGGGCAGATAGACCCAGGACAGGGCGCCAATCCATCGCTGGGCACACACTCACTCACACAGACACACTCCATATGGGGCAATTTTTTTTAGAATTCAATTGACTTAATCCATGTTTTTGGACTGTGGGAGGAAACCGGAGAAACCGGAGGAAACCCACGTGGACACGGGGAGAACATGGAAATTCCACCCAGATGGGGATTCGAACCGGGAATCCCTAGTGCTGAGAGGCGAACGTGCTAACCACTAAGCCACTGTGCCGCTATATACAGTGACCTACTAAATCCTTATATTAACATGAGGATTTTTGTTTTGTCTCTGATTTTGTTTCTGCTTCTACTCCTTTTTTTTTTCAAATATTGCTTACATTGTAGGTTTTTATAAGTATCATTTTAACACATCACTGCATATGTACCACAATCAGTAACATTTGCAGTTCATAGAAGCACTTTAAAATGTAAGGCACAATCAAAAAATGGGCCAAAGCATTAACTCAATACTCTCAAACATTACATTTCCATCATAAACAATCCATTTTTTTGTTAACCTTTTTGACAGGTAATTCTGCAAAGTTCCAAATTAACACTGATTCATCTATAGAAATGTGTTTATGAATATCAATATGGAACTGTATTCCCTTAATTGCATTACCCAGCAAATACATTAGTACCATTTATATTTCATGTACAACAATTTTTGCCCTGCTACTCCACACGGTGCCTAATATTCAGCCTCAAGCTGAACTTTCACTTGCAAAATTCACAATATCTTACCCACTTCATTTAGTTTTTATTGTCAACCCACCACTCATCACAATTAACAAAGGATCTAACAACCATGAAATTTCTCAAAGACAGTGAAAATGAAACCGGTTTAGCGTAGAACTCAAATAGCTCTGCACAAAAACAGCTTTCAGAGTCATTACAGTAATTTAGACTTTAGTGCGTTTTGATTAAAATTCAGCATGTATTCTCCATCCTTTGCCTTTAGCCACCGACAGAGCTTTATAATGTAAGCATTCTAACTCTTACTTATTACACAAAATGTTTCAATAACGTTAGTCATATCAACTTGGGATTTAAGAAATTAAGTAGACTTTTCTCTTGTTGCATGAAATGTGACACAAAAATCTGACATGGCACAGAGAGCAAGCAGGGGTGTAAGAGTGTAGGTAAAAGTGAGCAGATCTAAAGATTGTCTTGGAAGTCAGTCAATGGAATCCAATGCAAAAAGAAGAAAAGTGCAGTGGATTTTTTTGGGTTGGTTGAACACCAGGTGAGTTGCAGAGTCTCTAATCAGCTGAAGAGATTTAATTGTACAATTTGGAAGACCAGCAACAATGCATTATGAGGCTTAGACTAACAGCTGAGTAGCATGCTGTTTTATGCATGGATCTTACAATGCCAGTTAACTAATTACTATGTATTTTTATTTTGTATTTAATATTTTCATGTATTTGTATGACCAGATGAGCAAATTATTAAATTTAGATTGTAAGTTAAAACTCCAGTATTGCCCTAATTCAAAGTGCTAATAATTGAGCATTAAAGGTTTTCATTTCTAATTAACATTGAAATCTGAAAACAAGCCACACAGAGCAAAAGTTAAATTATGTTTCCACCATATTTCATTTTTCAGCTCATTTTATACCAAGGACAGAAAGCAACAAATCAAAGTTTACATTTTTTTCCCAGAAAATCTGCACAACTGATTATTAACAAAATGCTGAATGTGATCACTGATTAACAACAAGTTTACACAGTACATTAATATTTTGTGAAGAGAGTTAATTCACAGAACTAGACCTGTAATTCTGTCAATTTGGATGACTTGACCTGTTCCAGATATCTGGAGAAACACATTAATTTTGTACACCTACACAGGACTGTAAAAATGCCTGAATAACACACCGCATGAACCAGAATGATTTCAAGTTTCAGAAAACCACAAATCAACCAATAAACTATTTATAAGGAACTCGGGGGGCAAAAAAAGCTGCAGTGAAAAATAGCTAAATTTTGTAATCGTCAATGACTATCCTGTTTGTACCAGTCACCACTATGCATATCTACACACAGCTGCTGCTTGACTTGATTCAGTGCCCACTAAAGGCTCGATGAAAAAGATAGAGAGAGAAAAACGTAAAAAAAAAAAAAAAATCTCCAAATGTACTTATACTTCACTTTATCCACTTATTGTTACAAGTTCTTTATTAGGAAAGCTGACACAAATACCCATTCATGCAATTATATAGTTCATCTTTCAGTTTATTCTCATTAGGAGTTTGCCACAGCAGGTGGTAGTACAAGTGCACTGATATGTACAACCCAAAAGACAAAGACAAGTTTGTGTTTCCTATACATGCTGGGGACTGGAGCCCAGAGGAAACCTAGACAGAAACAAGGAAAACCTGCAGACACACAGAAGGGAGCAATGTTTTCCCCCATTGGAAAGTAAACCAAGGGATCTTCTTGCTGCGAGACGGAATCAATTGTTTAAAGCTGTGCCCATTACATGCACAATTTTATTACCTTTAAAACCTATTAAAAATGTTTTGTTAAATGTTAGCAGATCAACAACAACAACAAAAAAGATAATGTTCAGATCACCAATAATGGATGTACAAAATAATTCTGATAACTGATTTAGTTATTTTGGCTATTGCATGAATATTAATTCCAGTGTAATGGGTTAGAGCATATCGACTAGAATCACTGATATCCTAGGGGTTATAGACAGAACAGTCTCTGGAGTTAAGTAAAAGTTTAGCGATTTAAAATCTTGTACTGATGGGCCAATATGCGTTTAGAAACCCCTTGATGAAAAAATTCCATGAAGAATGGCACAACTGTTTTAAGCCATTTAGAAATGTTTTAACAACCTGTTCAACTCATATGCATGCTGAGCAAATCCATCTCTGTATGCAGAACACATGGAACCTTAAGGCTATTTTAAAAGCAAAGGGATAAATTACCACCCATTAGTAGTGTTTTAATAAATGTTCAGTTAAAGTTGGGTTAAAGCAAATTATACTCATCTCTGTGACTGACATGCATGAAACATTAGTCAACAAAATGCGGAAAAGAAACATGATGTACGGGCAAACGTTCTAAAATCTGCTGCAGGTAATAGACTTATGGTGCACAAGTCAGTCCAGCCTTGATAATGACTTGTTGAACCTTCAGTAATTCATTAGAGAATCACAATTAATGCTACTGTATTATTTTCACTCACAATTTTATAAATTTCAAATATGTGCTTACGTGCATATTTTATTTGACATCACACAATATTTATGAAATACTAGTGGTATCAATTTTATAAAACGAAAACTACAGTTAACTACAGTTAGTTCTGTATGTAAAATAATTATTAAATATGAAATAATTATTCCAATAAACAATAACAAAAAAAATAACAAAAATGTCACAACTGAAGAAGGATTTGAGTTGCAACTGCACCAAAAAAAAAAAAAAAAAAAAAAAATTACATATGGTGGTTACAGTTGTGCACATACAATACAGTGCACCTGTATTTTAACTGCCCGACACTCCGCATTTTATGATTCATTTTCATCGTTTTCGATCACAATAATGTGCATTTAGTGGTGGCTTGAGCAGACAGAGCTCTACCTCCAGCATGGTCAATTTGCCACAGTGGCCACCTGAGCAGGGTCTTAAACTCAGATTGGCATGGATTGTATTATAAGCCTCGGTAGGTCACCCTGTATAAAAAACATCTGTTAAATGCTGTAAATGTGAAAGGTTGGTAGAAAGAAACAGTCAGTGGCACAGGAAACTCTTTGTCAATAGGCCATAAAGTACTATACTTCTTTTAATCTAACAGTCTTTTTGTCTTGGCTTGACTTGGTCCTTGGGTTTCAATCTGCTTTGAAGTAATAAAATCACTTAACTTATTTGAAAATAAGTATTCATTCGTTTTTATACTTTATGTGCATTTTTAAATGACGGTCAAAAGTATTATTACACCGTATTATTAAAATATTTGTGCAATACTATTGATTGAAAGTGTCAAGATAAGAACAACTAAGGTCCAATTTATATTGCCAGTTGCTTATATATGTTCTAAAATGGTTACTAAACCAGCAAGTTTGTAGGTGAACACTTTGGTTCCAGTAGGTTCAAGTAGTAAGTGACAGCAATGGATAAAATATTCTATTCTGTCTCAGCCTTGGCGGTGAGCAAATACAGACAGCCATGTCTTTTCCCCCTGGGCCTTTCTTCAACTTCTACTCAAGATAAAAGAATGAGCTCTGCTGCTATATATGAGGCTCTACAATTCCCGGGTCTTGATTTCAGAACAATAACTGATATGAATGACTTCTCGCAAATAAATGGTGCTTCACATGAATATAGAAGAGCTGGGTAAATTGAGTTGGGTGGGTGGAGGGGTTACTAATAAAAAGACTTGTACTGGCAGACAGAAGCTCTGAAAGCAGAAAGCAGAGAAAAGAAATTGGGAGGTCTTTTACTGACAGCCAACAAACAGATGTCATGAACCTATTAGCAAGTACTGGATACAATCCATTTTTAAGAGGCCAGAGGATGCTGTAGTAGGCGCTATGAGACAACCTCAATCATTATGGCTGCAGTAAGAGGAGTTGTACATTGTTATCTGAATGGTATCCTTCCATCACCTGACAATTATTAGGCACATCAATATGGTATTGCAATAATTCAATCATGTATAAGGTGTGTACTGCTTCAGAATTTCTATGCATATACACTTCAAAAATTCATTGTTTCATTTGTATCATTCTTATTAATGTTAGATGAAGTAGTTTAAGTAACAGATACTATTATCCATCAAAGATTTTCATCATAGACCTCTCTCTATAGCTTATTTCAAATCATAGTTCCACAGCTCTGCACAGGAAATTTAGGATGTTAGTGGCCACAGTCTATCTGAAACTAGACAGTTTAATATTTGTGTGGTAGTCTATTCCATCTCAATTTATGCTGCAACTCACAATTAATGGGGTCAAAACTTCACAAACAGCATAAATCCACATTTTCATGGTGAGAAATGAAATCATAGCTATAAAATAGAGCTGGTATGACCAAAAATGTTGAACACTGCATTTCACATTTTTTAAACTGTCCGCACTTTATAGATGAACTGTCTATGGCACCTACTGCAGTGATCAGGTTCGTCATTCTTCCAGCAAAGTTTAAGAAAATGTAATTTTAGAGATTTTAAAATGTTATAAATCTCAGAGGGAAATTGTGGTCATAAATAAAATATTCAGATTCTGATTTTTGAGAAAATTAGTGAAGAAACAAGAATATAGCCAACTAACCTGTATTTTACAACCAAAAACTGCAAACTCCTTGCTCCCCTTTTTTGTGGTCTCACTCGATCCTTGATGTCTTTTGTAGTTTATTGTTCATACAGCAGTCAATAAACTTAAGTTTATGCTACCTGGCTAATTAATGAGATGTGTGTCCTCTGAACATCACTCTATAGCACTTTTAGCAGAGAGCGTTGCACCATGATTTGCTGCCTATTTGAGCCTTATTGCTGTAGTACAGACTATGCTCTGGTGTAGCAGCACATTTATAAAAAATAAATAAAAAATTCATACTGTGCAGCAAATTAGTCAGCATACTCATTAAGTGATTGTACCACTCAGAACTAATATAAAATACATACTGAACAAAAATAAATAAATAAATAATAATAATAAATATTAAGAATAATTCCCAAGCAGGCAAATGGTTAGAGTAGTTGATCATGTATTCTTTCCATAGCTTATTGTTTAGATATTCTATATTATTAGATGTTATCTATACACAGGCTATATTCTAGGAATACTTTTCATATTTAGTTATGCCTATGGTAATTTTGGAAAGGTGGGTCACTGCTGTCACACCCTTAACATGCTGTAATGTCACCATTTACATTGTTTATCTTTCCCATTATTTAGTTTCTCTCTTCTACAGTATATGGTACTAGTGTAAGATTCTGACACAGTTTACCAGCTGTGGCTCTTTTTACCCATTGGGTCTGCCTAAATGATCAATGGTACAGGTTTCTAAAACATGCACATGGATTATCCTTATCTAAAACACCTGCAGTAGCTGTTAAATTGAATAATATAAACTCGACAACCAGACACTTCTAATACAACAGCTGCTACTAAAACCTTGACGCTTACATAATCTTATATTGTACTGCATTTTAACAATATACAATTTAAACTGTATGTAAATCATTTTCTAGGACATGGTTATTTATTCCTATTTACTTTTATTAAATAGTATTAAAGTTCAGTGGTGTAGTTATTAAAAAGCATATTGTGACTAGTGGGAACTAAGTTTAATTGAAATGCTTACAGTCAATGAAAAATTTGCTAGATAATTTCTCTCCTGCTTTTTAAACAAAAAAGGGTTTATGAACCACTCCACTATAGGGTTTTTAATCAAAGCTGAGAATAAAACCCGGGTTCAGCCACACGCAATGTGGTCACTGTGTTACCCAAAGCGTCAGCACACAGCTAATTGCTGACTCAGATAAAGAGAGTGGCAGAGTTGTGCAGTGGTTAGCACTCTCTTCTCAAAGCAAGAAAAAACTGACAAAAAAATAAATAAAATTGTTTTCTGTGTGAAATCTGTGAAGTCTTGTTGCCAGTGTATGTGTGAGATTTCTTCAGGAATTTCGGTTTTTGCCTACAAACCCCCTCCCCATAATACCAAAACTTTTTCTGGCGGGAATATAGCAAATTAGCTGTCCAGGCTTTAAACTAGACATTGAAGAAAATAAAATAAACTTTATTAGCAATTATCTATATTTCTTTATAAATATTATATTATAAATAATTATGTATTACACTTTTCACAGTCTTTCTTTAAGTTAATGCTTATCTTATCAGCATTGGTTTCTGCTCACCTAATAAAATATTTAAATTAGACACAATAAACTGCATCCATTGTTTTTTTTGGTCTGAAAATTCATAAGAATTAAACAGATATATTAACTCATTGAGGGTCTTTGCCTTTATTTCCTTAAATGTCTGGTGGGTAAATTTGTAGAATTACTGGATAATGACTAACTAAGAAAAACAACAAGCCAGGAGACATTTCGCCAAAACATCCACTTGTATGTTTTATATTTTATATTAGATATTTTAAGTAATTTATTTATAAAGCACTTTTTAATATGGTACAATGTCACATTGTTGTTTTAATATTTTATGATCTTTGTCTAGTAAAGGATTATGTAATCGAGTAAGTAACAAATGACAAGCACAGCATAGCCAGTGGGTCTCAGGAGCTCATTTTATTTGGATTGCTTTCATTTTTTTTTGTCCAATAATTTGTTGCAATGGCTTAAAAGCTAAGTACTTGGCAATTTGCATCTTTTTTTTAATCATTCATTTTGCATACAAGTGTAGAATCACACTGTACTGAGTGTTATAATATTGCAAACAAAAAGCCAAATTTCGATATGATAAAAGTTAGCCATGATTCTTGTAATAAAATGGAACCCAGACTTTGCATTTTTTTTAAAAAATGCAGTAAATCTGCTCTTAACTTTTACACTGCTGAGAAGTGATGGGTAATGCATACTTGTCAGGATGCATGTCATGACATGTCATCGATCTCTCAACAAACCACAATTCTCTTTCCTTTTCTGCAAAATCAGTTCCATCCTTTGCTTGCGTGATCAAGGCAAGTTGGACACCTGATGGAAAGACAGAACTTGGAGGCTTCCAGAGCTGAAGGCAAGACAACAACATCCAATCTACTTGCAGATGGATGCCTAGGAGACATTGTGAGACTCAGTCAGTTAAGTTCAAAGCAAAAATGCCCTGAAGTAACCCAGTTGAGGAAAGAAAATGGATGGGAAGGGATGATATAAAAGCTTATTGCTCTGCTGCAGTTCTACTCTGACAGGAATGTGAATCTATTGTCAAAGCGCTACAATCAATCTGTGCTACTGCAATTCTTCACACTCCAGATTAATCATGTGCTTTCTCGCTCTGCTGAGCATTTTACAGTGCATCAAAAATCAACAGCCACTGCTGTGTAATGTAATTATGCAAATAGATCATCCTCACCAAAACTATGTGACTTAATTAGTGAGATATGTCTCTAACTAAAGTGGAAACATGCTTGTTGGATACACCTCTAATCTCTTTGGACAGATATGGTCTTGCTGAACAGAAAAGGTCTTTTTTCAATGCCAGGGGTGCAGGCGTTAATCAAAACATTATAAGAGGCTAATTATTTAATCCATTAAGCTAGAAAGACTGAACACAGACAGTATTATTTGCCCAAAGTAAAACTCTCAAGTGTTTTCTCTCTCACTCCTCCAAGTTCCAATAAAATTCACCTCATTGCATTGTTTTCCACTCAATCCTATACTAGGGTTGTCCGTGTCCTGCCATGTTTTAGTGTTGTGGATAAAGTATGTGCTTTTTCTCATTTGTTTTTTTTTACAAAAAAAGAAAAAATACTATTAAATAAAGTTTGTTATAATATGTTATAGAACAGGTGCCTATACAGGTTTAAATAAAAGCCATATGATGTAATTACTTAAAATAACATGTTTTCTTCATTGCCTTTCATATAACAGGTAATATGTAATTGTTAATTTGAACTTAATGTTATTGTGAGCTTATATTTTCAATCTACTTAAATTGTTATTTACAATATACAATTATTTACAATATACAATAAAACTTCTTGTTTATATATACAATTGTTATTTAAAAAAAAATATACCACATCTAAATTTGTAAAATTTAGATTTATAACATATAATTTAAATTTAAAAATAAAAAAATACAAGCTATAATTTGTGTATTTAAAAACATCTTAGGTGATTGTTAAAAATGCATCTGGCCAAAAAGGTTCGAAGCACTGTGATGTGATGTAAAATTGGAAATTGTACGTTTTCTCACTCAAATAATTGTCTGGTAAATGTTCAACAGATTAACTGATGGTGAAAACAACATGATGGACAAGACAAGCAATTCCATATAGAGATACAATTATTGCAAGAAATAATGAACAATTAAAAGAAATAATGAACAATTAATCGAACATTTTGGTAAGGCGTCTGCCAAAGGGAGCAATTATTCTAAATGATTCTGCTATAGTACTATGTTCAAGAAACAGAGCAAAATAAAGGAACATGCGGAATTCAAAACAGTTTGAAGTCGGACCCTATGCTGTGGAGTTTCTTATTTTAATTTAGAGCATATGTCTAGCATAGATATGCATGTCCTTGCGGCAAGATACTCTGCCGCTGTGCCACAGCTGAAAACTGCAAGGAACCAAAAAATGCATAGAGTGTACCAGAAGTAGGGCAGTGTAGGCTTCAGCTTAATGGATGTGTTCATTTCTCTACTGAACAAAAATAATGGCCTTCAAGAAAGCCTTCCAGTGCTTATTAAGCATGAACAAACAGTGATGGCTAAACGAGACTGCAAGAAGAAACTACATCTGCATCCAGCAATGTGCAGACCCATATGCTTTTCCCTAACTAAGCAAACATTTTAGACAGGATGTTATAATTTGCAGATCCACAAACTGAGTCTAAAGGTTAAAAGGTGTCTACAGAACATGATGAGGAAGCTAATAGTCATTTATATAATATTGATTTTGCAGGAAGGTCCAATTACTTAAAGGCCTTTATAAGTGGTTATCATTTCTTGAAACACTCAAACGTCAAAATGTATTATGTGTGTCAGTTCTTCATTTTTTGGAGAAAGTGAATATGCTGGAAGAAGCCCATTAGCCAAAAGCAACTAAAGCATAATTAGTTAAAAAAAAACATTTTCACTTTAGAGCTTCTTTACAGGATTTAAATGGAACAATTAGACACATCATGAGCAGAAATGACATTGCCTTATTTAAAAGGGGACATATTTAACATCATTTTAAAATATTAGACATTTAGGGAGTGATGTTTTTATTCAATGTCCACATTGTGTATTAGTCCTGTAATTTTCCAAATACACCAATTCTGTACATCAAATAAGCAAGTTCTTATTGGCACCACTGGTGTCGCTTTCAGCCCTCTCACAGCATACATAATATGGCTCGATTTAGGTCGGCAAAATGAGTTCTTACCATGTTAAGCACTGTTTTTGTATGCACTGTAAAACATCTAAATCACGCAAGTATTCAGTGAGAGTTGTGTGGACATTTTTATGTCTTGTTCACAGGATGTTGTCTGGGTGGTTATTTGCAAAGGCTGAGTTTCAAGTTGGGGCGATTATTTCTGACACAAGGACAATATTCAACATTCTTACTGTTTTAAATCAGAAATTGTCTAAAATAAGTCTGGATTGCTAGCACCTGCAAACAGGTCTACTGTCTGAACATCTTCCTTTAAAAATTCAGTTTTAGAGCAAAACAGCCCTTGTAGTCCTTTCCAAAGCATGCAACGGAAAAAAAAGAAATGTAAAGAACAACAGACATGGATCATAAATGTCCGAAAAGCATCGGTATTCAATGACAAGCATACTCCTGATAAAAAGGAGGCAAATTACACAACAGGTACAATTACACCACAGCCAGTTTTAATATGATGAATGGTATCCAGCCTGGATAAGTTTACAGGATTTTTGCATTCCGCTTTCAAGAGATTTTGAAGTAGAAAGCTCTAGGCTGAATCACAGAATTAATCCCGTGAAAGAGGGCAGCTGGAGAAGGGGCAGTAGCAGACATAGATTCTATGCATAAACTCCTGTAGCCTATGCATAATTAGCAAGTAAATTCAATTGTTTTTGGCTTTTAAAACCTGGCAAAATGGAACACGTCTGATAGACATTTTAGTTGTTTACAACACATAACCTAAACTTGGTGTGCTCTGTCCAAACTTCAACATGCGCATTATTTAGTTTTCAACTCTACTTTTAAAAACATGTCTATTAAAATAATAATAATAATAGAATTCCAAAATAAATGTGTCTTTATGGTGCTCGTATGTTCGGGAGATATGTAGCCTATGTCTTGCTACTCTGTTGTATCAGTTTTATTAATAAATAAGCAAGGTTTATTCAACACTGTAAATCAAAGTTAAAGACATTTAAAAAATAAAAATAAATAAAAAAAGAGAGAGAAAATGACTTACTATTACAACATGATATCCAGCCATGTGTCGGTCATATAATAACAAAGCTTCTTCTTTAAGTCTATTTCGACAGTCTGGTGGAGATTACAGTCACTTCAGACTGAGATTACAATCATTTAATCTCCCTACAAACCAGCCATCTGGCCTCCACCTTACAAACTTCCACTTACACTGCCGCTGTGTTGCTAAACTTCACAACACATCGTCATTTTACTTAAGTTCATTTTGATATTTTGAGTCTATTTATGTGCCATCAAGCCGTGTGAAAAGTGGACCAGTTGAAAATAGAGATGTGGAACAGATCTGAGACTCATATTTTGATCTAGTTTTCGATATTTATATGACTAAATCTGGTTTAAACTTCACACAAAACTGAAATCTAGAAAAGAATAGCAGGAAAAATAAACCATTTTGGCTTAATTGCCCATATATAAATGTAGTAGTCAACTCAGCCAATTATTTATTTATAAAAAAAAAAATAATTGATTTGTTTGTGTTTCTGTTAAAATGGATTTATTTTTACTTCTTCTCCTGACTTGTTCTCAAACTAAAGCTAAGGCATATTATTTTCCTTAAAAAGTAAAAATAAATTAATCATGAAAAACTTTATATGTAAGCTTACCAATAGACCTATTACTTAATATTATTTATGACCACAATTATAGTATAATTATATAAAGCATGATTGCCATATGCATTATAAAAATTAAAGTGTGATAAAATAATAAATGATTATGGTTAAACATGTGACTTTTTGTAAATAATAGCATTAACAATCCTGCCATTTAAAAAAAGAGAACATATTTAAACATCACATTACAAATAGTAGATTCATGAAGATGCACAATGCTTCTGACATTTGTAATCATTTATATGACATTAAAAATAATGAAATGCAAAACGAGGCTGAAAAATTCAAGTAAGCAATGCTTATTACTGTAGGTTACACAGTAAGTAGCATTACCTTCCAGCAAGAAGGTCTAAGGTTTGATTTTCAGGTGGGTGATCTGGGTCCTTTGTGTGTCGAATTTGCTTGTTCTTTCCATGTGTGCATTGGTTTTCATGAAAAGTTCAGGTTTCCTCCCACAATTTAAACTTGTTTGTCAGGTCAATCTGAGATACGAAAAAAATGCTCCAGGCTTTAAAAATTATTTTATTTAATGACTAAAGAATAAATAGTATTATTAAACTTGTTTCAAGAATGTTAAAAGACTGACAGTTGAAAATTTTGCACGTAACGACACTTACTCAACAGTTACTGCAGTAATTGAAAAGAGGTCTTGCATTAAATTATGCTTTGTAATTGAAAATAAATGACATACCTCAAATGGAAGTGGTGAAAGGAAGTACACAGATTAATTTAAAAACTAAAGCAAATTAAATCAATATCAGCTACTTTTCTTCATGACCCGGCAGCTTTTAGGTGGCTATATATATATATATATATATATATATATATATATATATATATATATATATATATATATATGAATAAACTCTGAAAACTACCTACTTCACTATATGACAAAAATGGCAAAATGCAGTAAAGTTTGTAACCCAGTGCTGTACCATCCAAAGGTCACATCTGTTCAATTGTCAGACGTAATCATACTTTACTCTTCATCTGGCACTGAACACTGCACAGCATGGTTGTGCCTTACAGCACACTGAGATCATCTGTGAAGGAAATAAATTGAGCTCCTCTTGATCCTGCTCCTAGTTCTTGGGTTTCATCATTTTTATACCATCAAGAGGTATAAAAAAACCCTTATGAAAGAAGCTCAGACAAATTCCACCTGTGTTACATCTATATTTGCCATAGAGCTTTGTTTCAATATAAAATATAGACATTCTACTAAGTATTGCATTTTAATACAACAAAAACTACAACAAATAAATCTGGTTTATGAAAAGAGGTTCCAAGAGTTAAATGTTTCTTACTTTCCTACTGTGTCTAGTTTGTATCCATTTACATTAGATAATTTTGCAGATATCAGTATCCAAAATAACAATTCAAAAGTATCCCCACTTGATGGTTGGGTCAAAACATAGGGTCAGAAATGGTAGAGCAATGAAGGTTAAGGGCCTTGCTCAAGGTTTAGGCCCACCATTGGTAACTTTTGTGGCCTCAGAATTTCCAGCCTTTATGTTGATAGCCTCTAACATTAATCCCTCAGCTACCATACCCCCATAAGCACTTATGCCTTTCTAATTTTTTACCTTCATGCTGGTAAAATAAGTGATAAGTATATTACTTAGTAATTATTTATTAGGAATTGGTTTGTAAAAACATATTCCAAAATAAGCCAGTAGAAACTTAGTTAATACGACCTTGCCATATACCATTCTGTTTAAAATAACAGAAATACAAATAAAACATAATATACTGTTTATTTTTAATAAATTATTGTAATATTAGTTGTACACATCCAGCAATATTTTCATGTACAAGAAAAAAAATCATTAAAAATTTTATCTGTAACCATGATGTTTGTATATGGTGTATTTCCCTATATTTTAACCCAGAAATTTTAATTTATTAACAGACATTAAAGAATATACAAGTAACTTTGTTTTTACACAAATAGGTTTTACAATAGGTTTCTCCCTTGGGCTCAGCCCGAAAAACATATTGACTATTACTATGCATGCATTTTACTTTTATGTGGGTATCCACTTCAAAATGATGCCAGGATAAGTATCTGCATCATACTTTACCACACCACTGCCCAAAATGCACTTTTAGATTATTTCTGACCAAAGCGAGGGCAGGCTTTTTAAAGGTATGAGTTTCTTGTTAGTTTTCACTTTTTAGGAAAATCTACTTTTAAAGGCTGTAGCATGATCATTTCTTTTTAAGTTCAAGATCATTAATTTATATTGCACTTTCTGAAAGTACATTGTCTTTTTAAGCATCTTTCAGTTTTCTAAGTCTGAATCCCCCAAGTGCAAGCTAAATGGATGATGGAAAGGAAGAACTTTATATTTTTTGTTTTTCAAAGGAAAAAAAAATTCTTCACAACGGAAGAAAAAAAGAACCATGGCTCTGTTTGGACCTCATCCTGCTTACATGGCTGGGCACTATAAGCAGGTGTAAAACATGTGTGTTAAGTCCAACAGAAACCAAGTATGTTAAATCAACAGTAGATAAACTAATTCAGTTCAGTAATTAAATTGAGTGAAAATCCTCTGATACTCAGTAAATATAAACCTGCTTAAAGGTCTTCATACTGGCAGGATTGCAGCAGTTAGTCCAATAGAAATTAAGGTTCTGTCCATCAGAAAAATGTGTAGCAGTCAAGGACCCCATCCATCATTTAAAATAAACCTCATGTCTCTAATAAATGCTTCCAGAAACCACCCAGATTACATGATGCTCATTGTGCCTTTTATTAGTGTTCTCGCATTTGTAAGTCGCTTTGGATAAAAGTGTCTGCTAAATGACTAAATGTAAATATACCAGAGGAGGTACAAGTGCAATGTTATGGTACCATTTTTCACAAATATTTTGGTGACTCAGAGATTGTCACTGTTGTCTATAGTTTCAGTTGATAAGACAAGGATTTAGTGTCTCATGTCTGTTCCACACAGTAATATATTGTCTGCAGTTCTCTTCATGGACCTTCACGGCTGGACTCAAAGAAATGTCTTAGCTTATTAAACATGATCTTTGAAAGGCTTAGTGCCCAGCATGTGGACACTTTTTTTCATACTGTGTTGCTGGCCCATCATTAAAAAAAAGTGTAGATTGATAATATTTGACCAGCATGTGACTAAGAACAGGTGAAAATAAGCCCAGAAAAAGTAGAGGATTATGCTGGTGGCTGAAATGGATGAAGCAGGTCGAGAAGATTGGCTATACTTTATTATATGGAACTCCAGTGAGCAGTTTTTATTTTTTCATCTCCAAACTTTTTAGGACCCATGTTACACAGATAATTCATGGGTCTCTCCACTGACAAGTGTCTTTGTCAGCTTCATTTAAAGGCACGACCAATAACAAAAAAAAAGGGATATGATCTGGATATACATATTTATATTATAATGATGATTTAAGAGCATCACAAAGTAGTTGTTACAGCTTTTTAGCCTTAAAGTAAATCAGTTTTTTGTTCTGGTGGTGGTCTTCCTGTTGACATTACCACTACTGCTTGTGAAGCAGTGTTTATAGCTCTGTAATTGTTTGTATTTCTCACATTTCCGAATTTCCATCACTTACAAAATAAATCTGATGTTTTCTCAAACTTGGATTACATAAAACTTGTGGCTTTAAACAGTTAATATGTAATAAAGCAATATGTTGCTTTTTTTATTGTTTGCTTTGCATTATTATTTACCTCTTTGCTCTTTCTGGCCATACCTAGCTATACAAAAACCTACACAGATATGGGAAGAAAATGGAAACTCCACCCAAATTGGGACTCAAACCTGGATCGAATCAGAAAAGATCAGAAATGCTATTATATATATATATATATATATATATATATATATATATATATATATATATATATATATATATATATATATATATATATATATATACACACACACTATATATACACATACACACATATATATATATATATATATATATATATATATATATATACACACACATATATATTTTATATATATATATATATATATATATATATATATATATATATATATATATATATATATATATATATATATATATATATACACACAGTATATATATATATATATATATATATATATATTACATATACACACACACAAGAACACACGCATCATTAAATAGTATTACAGTATTAAAATAGATCTGAAAATAGTGACCATAGCTTTGATTCACACAATGTCATAAGTTAAAATGTTTTATATATATATATATATATATATATATATATATATATATTTATTATTTTTTTTAGATATATATATATATTTTTTAATGGTTTCTGGAAAGTGCCAACCGCATATGCATAATAAACTTGGTATAAAAAAAAAATCATAAAGACTTTATAAAGGTCATGTTTTATAGGATTACATTTACTTTGTGAATGTACATACTGAGTTTCAAAGCTGTGTCTGCTATTGTAATGATCTTTTTAAGCCTTGTAACCTTTGTGACATGGTGTTCCATTCCAAATGAAGAATATACAAGGTGTCTTTAATAAAAAATAGAATTATTCATTAGACTAGAATAAGACAAGTAGGTCACGGTGTACTTAACACTTAAGTTTGTTAACAACACAGTAATAATCTACATGTTATAACCCAAATAAAGAATTTTTAAATTGTGTGCAATAACTAGATTTTACCAGAGAGGGCTCTCAATTCCAAGTTAGCAATTTTAGCCTGTAACATACCAACATCAAAAGTTTGTCTGATGTAAAAACTGTAAGGGTAAATTTACTATTTGTGTAAGACATGACCTGAAGTGCACTCGATTCTGATTTACACTATCAGAGCTAAGATTTCACATTAATAATCCTTTCTATAGTGACTTATAGATTTTTTTTTTCAAAAGACTTGTGTCATCCTAATGATACAGAGTGTGAATCAGTGATGAAATGATGACATCTTACCTTCTTTTAACTTCTAATGAATGCTCTTTTTGCTATGTAGAAAGAGTAGTTGAGCATTAAGTTTCTTTAGAAGAAACAATACGATTAGATGAATGTGGATGTCTGTCTTTATTGAAATCAATGTTTTCTTAATAAGTTAATTACTTATTACAAAAGATGTAAAAATGTAAAGATATTATAATTATATTATAATATAAAGTTAAAATAAAAAATATATATATTTTGTTACTCTGTCATTCACTAGACAGTCATTAGTGTGCATTTTTATAATGCATACACAGATAGCAACACATTTAAAATTAACTGGCTAAAGAATAAATACTGTATAATGAAATATAAAGGAAAGTAAATTAAAGACAAAAATCTGCCTGTTTGTACGAATCTAAACAGCGCACACATTCAAAATAAAAAACAAACAAAAGTTAATAAAAAGAAATTTAAAAAACAGATGAAAGTTCCACTTTTTGTTCAGTGGAATTGGTTTGGATGTCACATAGTCATCAATTTTATTCCTAATTATTGCAAGCATTGTAATTCCTCCACTGACATTATGTAGCACACCATTTTTGCTCATTTTCTCTCTCTTGCTTTTTTGTTTCTAAGGAATTCTGTTACAAGCGCATCATTTCATAACCCACCAGGAGGGAAAACTGGCACATACTAGCAGCAGAAAAAAAAATAGGAGACATTTACAACCTTGTGGGCAAACGTTCCGATTCATCGAAGTCACTTTCCTTCCCTGTTAGGATAGATTAACGAGTTGGCCTTTTGCTTCTAACATGGCCCATATTTCTAATGCCCTGGGCATGGGGAATCTTCATTAGAACGAGAAACGCTGACCTTCACGTATCTTTATGAGAAAATATAACACACTAGAGTAAACATTTATCCGTATGACTACTTGTACTACATTTTTTCTCGTTACACCATCATTTGGTATCTTAAAATGCTTTACCACTTTTATCATTCACTTATGTGCATGACCACAGCAGCCACAGGGTAAATGGTACACATGCTAAATGTCAGTTAGAAGAATGTAGCTGGCACTGTGTTTTCATACAGAAAATAGAAAAACTGTGACTCAAATATGCACTGCTTTTTGTAGCTGGTTGAACAATTCCCTGGAAACAAGTTGCTGCAATTTAAAAGCTTCCATTGTGTCAATTACCTAAAAAAATAACTAACACCAGGGGGCATTTTTATGAGAAGCTGTTGCCTCTTTTCATACCATAAAAGTCTCTACCATACCGTGATGAACCAGAGTACTAGACCAATGGCTCTATGAGAGGCCCCACCTCTCGCACTGGCATAAAAGCGGTCATAATGAATGCTGTACCATTTCGATGCTTCAGTTGCTTTGTGAATCCATTAGAACAGAACTTTGGAACTGTGTAGGTACTTGTCGTATGATGTAAAAGGCTAAAAAATCTTTATCCTTTATTAATACAAGCGCGCTTTATGTGAACAAATGTGGCACAACAAAGTGTTTGGACAAAAAATTGTGGCTGGTTCAGATCTGAATTTTGATTAAATGTAATTTACATTTCGCTAAGATGACAAACTTGATTCCTACCAGCTCACCTTCAGACACAGAATATAATAAAAAATATTTTAATATACTGTATTTCCTCAGATATAAGCAGGATCATCTTGGTAATAAATTTATTTCTGGTTAATATGTCTATACTCTATTTTTAAGTGGTCAAATAACACCCACAGTCATTATATATATAAATTTTAATGGAAACATATCAGTGAATCTGGAAACATGACGTTAAATTGAAATGTTTAATTACTTTGACAAAAATACAGGCAATTATCCGTGGCATTTCAATGTCCCATTTTCTAATAGTTTTGTAATAATATTGAAATTGTCAATTTAAAACATTAATATGGGTAATTACATGTTTTTCCAGTTTGGACTAGCTTGGTTTAAATGAAACTGTAAACTCGATCATTACCATGCATTTCACAAATTGCATCTGCATGTTTAATGTATTTGTAATTATAGATGTAATTTAACATATGAGATATTTTGCATTTGTAAATTGAATAACAATAGCTCATGTACTTGCCAACACATTTTCTGATGAGTCTTCATCAAAATGGACCTGGAAATGCATTAGGAGTCATTTGGTTTTTCATTTTGCAACATGTCAGACTATCAGTGTGGAGAGACAGTATGCCGTTCAGAAAGGTGACACAGTGAGAATTAAAGACATTTGCAACTTTGTATGGCACACAGTTATTTGCAAAATGGAATGGATTGTGCTCTATAAATTGTCAGCCATGATAAGAATAGGTATAAGATACAGAAGAGTTTTGTGTTTGTACATTTACATTTTTACCTTTGCATGATGTACTCTGTAAGTCTAATACATTTTGAGCTAATCTTTTAAATCAGTTCTGACATACAGCCTATACAGTTTTTAATTTATACAAAATCTACAAACCACTTTGGCAGAATAGTCAACTCAAAAATGCAATACAAAACTAAAAACTGTCATTTGTTAACACACTTTATGTAATAGAGAAATAAACAGGAGCTTTTCCATGACAAACCTAATTTATATTAAATGTAAATGTTTGTTTTTTCAGGATTTTTACTTTCAGGA
Organism: Corydoras maculifer; assembly: GCA_019802435.1. Lineage (NCBI taxonomy): Eukaryota > Metazoa > Chordata > Actinopteri > Siluriformes > Callichthyidae > Corydoras > Corydoras maculifer. The sequence goes on from JAFMOD010000341.1 coordinate 843,626, forward strand.
CCTTTTTTACATCACGCAGGTGATAGAAACTGGATTAAAAAAGGTCTTCATTCTAAACACACTAAAAGGTCTTCATTCACTGGTAGGGCAGGCAGACAGACAAAAGAATTTGCACCTTCAGGCAATTTATCATCTATAGTTCATCTATTAACTCGATTTAGTTTTCCACAGTTTTTAAACTGTAGAAAAATCCAGCAAAACTGGCAGAGCATGTAGTCGGCACACAAGTAAGGATCTATTCCATCCACCTGGAAATAAGAACCCAGGACTTTTTGCTTTGAGGCCATTCAGGTAGAATTTTCTGACAACAAAATTTATAATAATGGACCAACTATTGATTAAATTAACTATAAATTCATCATGCAATAAAATTGGTTATGAATATAGGTGTCAGTTTTATGCCAGTGCAAAAAGCACAAATAGACAAGCAATGTCCTCCATGATAAATTCTGTACATTCCAGTAATGTATATTGAACATGACATTTTACCTAAAAGAGCTGGGTTAATTTTATTTCAATGATTAAGCCATTTTACTAGGGACACGAAGCTAAATGGCTTGCAAAAATGAATGCTTTCTAATCCTTTTGCTTAGCAAGTTTACATGATCCAGAAAGAAGTAATGGACATTTTAAACATTTATCACATTCCCATTTTGTTTCCATCTGTTTTTAGCCTAATAGAATATCTACCAATATCAAAACAAACCAGAGATGGGCTATTTAACAAAACACAACACAGCATTATTTGCAAGATTTTAAATAATGTTTTATATATATCATAGCATAGCTTGGAAAACAATTACATTATCATGTATTTTTCCTTATTTTATTTATAACTTGCAGTAATTTGTGAAATAGTTTTTCAACTGCCAGAGACCCTGAATATCACTTCCCTAGAGAATTAAAACTCATGCAGAGATGGATATAATTGCGATTTGGAGTGGCATATGTTAACGCTCACATCAAGTGTTCCCACATTTAGTCCTGTGGGCAGGTTTCTAATTAAGGGATTTTATACAAGATACTGCAAGGTCTGTATACTCAAGGTCATTTGTTATCTTGTAAGTCATAATTGGTACCATGTTAAGTTAAATATTATGTTGTCAGTTCAGTGCATAGAATTTTTAATTAGGTTTAGGCTGAATGTAAATGTCTCCACACTAATAATAATAGTACAGTTTAAATGCCTTGAATCCATTATTGCTTTGTGGCCTGCAATGTTTTAAGCATTTTGATGTTAATGTTTGTTGTTTAATTGAATATGGCTGGTGGATGCTACAGCTATTCCTCTAAAATTAAATATATTTTTTAACAGTGCTTAAGTTAAAATTTAGATGTTGACATTGAACCTGGTGTTGTGTCAGTTATTTATTATTTTTTTGCATTAAGGTAAAGAAATTAAGGTAACTAAGCTAAAAAAATATTTTCAATGTTTTGCATATAATCCATTTAAGATATTCCACTGTTTGAAAAATAAAATGAAAAAATATGATTATGCCATGGACAGATAGATTGACTAGACTGTATATATAAGGACAAAAACAGTGTAAAAATAGAAATGCAATGTAGTGCTATCAGTGCAGTGCATTTTTTCATGCTCTGGTTCTGTCACAAAAACGTGTGTGTGTGTGTGTAGGAGGGATGTGTACCCTTGGGTAAAAATGTAGTAAAATATTTATAAACCAAGAGCTGACTGAATGGAGCTCTATCAACAGGGATATAGGAGCAAATATATATTGTATATACATTTGGAGAAAGCCTTCACAGTAGTGTATGCATACAGCTAAATATGTCACGGATCTTTTGTTATGTTATTCTATTCATGGTTCCCCAAACCCATTATGGGGAGAATGTTGCTGGTCAGCTAACACCCATCCAATCCATCACTGGGCACAGACTCACACAGACACACCACTATATAGCAGTAATATGCCACAAATGAATACACAAAAAAATGTCACCAATATAAGAAGGTTAATTGAGCACAATAATAGGACATAAGTTTATCACTTAACTCTATCCATCTCCTTAACTACGAACTAAAGCCATCAAATTTTTTTTCATCACCTCACCATTTCCTGATGTGTTAATATCCCTTCATCTCTTTTTGTAGAGAATAAAGGTGAGAAGGAAGGAATAAAAAGACAAAGGCTGATGTTTTCCACAAATGCTAACTCAGCACATTAAAGCATTACAAGCAGGTGAAGAACTGGCCAATTGTATTGCTTTACATTTCCAAATGTACATATTGACAAAACTAATTACAAACCAATTCAAACAATGGTGTAATTAAATATAGTGAATAATCTTGCACAATTCTATTGTATAAGTATTTTGTTTCATAATTATTCACTTGGTACATAGAGTGACTTGGACAACATGACCATTTGAAATATCATTAACTCTAAAAACCTTGTTTTCCAGATTTAGCAATTTTACTTTGCTTTGGTGACTGTGGTCCAAAAGGAAGCACAACCATATGCTGTTATGATTTTCAGAAACAAAGATAATGCCTCAATTACATGGGGTTTTATTTTAGCCAGAAACACAAACCTGACGACACATTTGAAATAAACCTTTTTGTTAATGGTAGCCTGCAGTATTAGATATTCACACTGATATACTGTATAAGAGTTTAGACAAATTCCACCAGCGCATTTGATGATTGCCATAAATCAGTAAGAGGAGACAATCAATCAGGGTGTTCTAGCTTTATTGTGCCCCACAGTCATCTTACGTTTTATTGTGCGCTAATCTGGACAATATGTGTAGCCTGAGACTTAGAGATCAGCAATAAATTAAAATAAAAGATTGCCCTGTACTACAGTCATTATCTCATTGTACTGCCTTTGTTCTGCATTCATGCTTTTCCTCCCTATAATATATTCTTCTCACCGAGAATCATATCAGTGTCTTATCTAATGCTGCAGGATAACTTTTTGGGCACTGAGCAGATATATTAGGAACAGGGTGAGTTTAGAGCAGCCAATTCATTTTAAATCCATGTTTTTGGACTGTGGGAGAAAACTGATTAACCCGGAGGAAACCCACAAAGGCACAAAGTTAAATTTTTAGGTAAATCTGAGAATACTAAAACTTAAGAAAAGATATTTGAGCAGCAGGAGACTTAGTAGGAGAAACTACATAGAACTTAAGATCTCCTTTTTCATTTTCATTCACCTGGGATACACAACTGAGACAACATTCGTCTGTTTAAGACAATTGTCTGACACCATTACGTAATATTGACACATCAAGTAATTATGTAATTAACCATTATGTTTTCATTTTTTTCCATACAGTGTTACTCATTTCCAAAATAGGAAGTCTATCACAATCTTTTTAAATAAGGTGACAAACAGCACACTTGACTAATGCCCAAAGGGTGAAATATTTACTTTTTTTGCCATTTATTAGAAGAGCATTTGTGAGGTCAGGCACCAACTTATGTTGGACATAAAAACAGTGTAGTTTATCCCAAAGGTATTTAGTGAAGATGAGGTCAGAGCTCTTTGCGGGCCAGTCAAGTTTTTTTCAATACAAACTCACCCAACCATGCCTGTCTTTGTGCACTGGGGCACATTCAAAGTAAAAACAAGAAAAAGCTCTGACAAATTGTGTTACATTTCCCGCATTATTAATGTATTATGGACAGTTAATATGTATTCAATGTAAAACCTGACAGTTTTTTTTTCCAAATGTCTCAGGATTTAGCGTATAGTTTTTTTTTTATCCGTTTATAACATTGATAATATTGATTAATAATGATCAACAAGAAATTCCTTAATCAATACAACCCTGGTTTCCCTTCAACATGTCTCCAATATTTTCTGTAGAGAATTTTCCACTGTGCAACTTTATATAATGTAACCTATGATTACATGTAGAGTTGGTCATGCAAAAAGGCATTTAATCATAGTGAGATTTTACTTTTTAAAAGCGCAAGATTTAGGGAAAACAATTTGAAAAAGATCCACATATCAGTAAGAAACAAATGTGTGCAGCTAACTGGAGTGCTGGTTTTGGTTTGTAGAAATGTAAGATTAGTCAATACAACACTGAGCACCTCCTTTTGTTTTTTGACCTCTATTGGAAATTGGAGCCAGAAACTGAAAGGGACCAGCTGGGAGAAAACATGAAAACATTTGTGATGGGACAATGAAGTATTCTACCATTCAGCTGCAAAGTGGTTTGTAGCCCATCCAATAATACATTTCCACCCCCCCCCCACACTAATAAACATTTCTTGTAACCCCATTGATGAGTTTTTGTTCTGTTTCTTTCATTTATGTGTGTCACATTCCATTAGTGAGTATTTCCCTTTCATGCTATTTTTTTTTTACTGTACATTATTTGACCTCAAGACTTATAAGGACCTATAAATGTTCCTTAACTTTAGCAGTGGGGGACACTGTAGTCCATTTTTCATCCTCTGTGCTGGTTGCCACTCTGGCATTCAATTCCCCAACCAGAGTTCAAATTAAAAATCATACCAAAGACGAAAGTCATATATTCTCATTTTCTAAAGGAGTGGGCACTAAGCAGCAAACCCACTTCTGGCCATATGCGAAAGCCGAGGGCTGCCAGCTGAGCTTAATACCAGCTGGCTTGAGCACTGCAGCTCTTGACCCTAAGGCAGTGATCATTTTGAGTGACTTGGGAGAAGAAGGGCTACTTCCATCATCTCGGCACAGTCAGTCCAGCAGTTTTGTATTGGTGGGAGCTGCCTTTTTTATGTGGAGTTCATGCACTTTCTAAGATAAACAGCTGATGTTAGACAATAATGCCAAAAAACTGTAATACAACAGAATGTGGACACATGTGTTGATCCAAACACACAGAGATGCAGAAAACCAATCCAGCCCAGTGATGGATTGGGGCCCTGTTCTAGATACGTTTCCTCCCACCACACTCAAATAGTACATGTCTGCAAATGTAAGAGTTACATTTTCACATTGGGATTTAATAAAGTAGCTTTTGCAGTAATTTAACTGTTTGGCTAGATTTATGATGTAGATGTGTTTTGCTGTATTTAAGTGTTCTAGGATAACATGTTCTGTATAGATGACATGGAATACACATTATTTTCTTAGTCTTTGATATGCTCTAAACAAATATAAACCTTAAATCTTTTAGAATGATTTCATAATTGAGGTGACTCTTTGGAAGAAAAATGAGCTGCTGTGCCAACTTGTGATTTGTTAGTGAGAAGTGTGCTGGGTTTTTAAAATATTTCAGTATTCGTAAGGAATTCCAAACAGGTTTTTTTTGACATTACAGAAATCGTTTCTTGCAGCACTATTATTAATAGTGTAGGCTGACAAAGAGTGGATTTGATATCAGTAGAATACATTTAGATATGTGTGACAAGACTTCACGGTTAGAAAAAAGTATATAGCTGAATGAAGACAAGAGAGACGTCATATCAAGGACACCTTATGCCCTTGCCTCTTTACCTCTGGGACATTGATATTAAACATGAATTATAGTAGATGATTATCCCCTTCACCTTGCCTTAAGCAATGATGTTCCACTTTTACAGAGCCATCAGAAACCTGCTGTGTCAGAGATTAGTAAGATTTCAGATTACTGCCAAGAGCATGAGAGTTCAAGTGTAAGTTTTTTGTTGTTAAGGAAAAGACAGACTTGCACCTGTTTACACACCCACCTACCCATAAGCTTGCGCACACACTTAACTTACACACAGAATAAGCAACTGTCTAATTCACTGTATTATTTCAACAAAAAATTAATAATTCCACCCAATGCCCTGCACTGCTGTCAATCAGTATTTTACTAAATTAATAGACATTAATATAAAGACAAATAGGGTGATATTTTGTATCTTTGAAATTTATATGTTGTTCGGCTGTGTATGACATTGCTGCTTTGGTTCATTACAATAATTGGCTTCACAGTAAAAGTTTTATCAACTGATGTGAGTACAGTACAGGTTGCTCATTTCAGTACAACATAAGTCAGTGCTGGCAATACAGACCTGACATAACCAATTTGCAGATGAGCTGTAGAACAATGACTCAGTAGTCTACATGTTTCTGCTGGGTCCTTGCATAAAGCAGTGCATTCTAGGCTGTCTTGCTTAAAACCTAAATTTACTTATGGTTGTGTGTCAGGGCCAAAATAACAGATGCCCATATAGATGCAGATGAGAGTGAATCTTAATGTATGGCGCAGCACTGTCAGATTCACATAGGTCAGAGTAGTCCACATTAGCTCTGCTGACACATGACAATAGGTTCCACTGGAAGATGATGGTCTAGTAATAAATGTATAATTCAATTTTACTATCCCAATTGGTTTGGATCCTCATAAATCTACATGCCACTGCAGGGAGAGTTTATTGAGTGCAGGCACACCGACACAATCTTATTTCTCTATACATGTGGTCTTTATCGCACATGTACACAGTATAGGTGGCACTGTCGTGTAGTGGTTAGCATGTCCACTTTCAGCACTTGGGATTCAGGTTTGAAACTCGATTTGGGTGTTCTTCCTTTGTCCACATAGTTTTCTCTGGGTTCTCCGGTTTTCTCCCACAGTACAAAAAACATGGTTTCAAGGTGAATTGGCTGCTCTAAATTGCCCCTATAAAGTATGTGTGTCTGTGTGAGGGCCTGAATGTGTGCCCAGTGGCCTAGCTACTCCTCTCACTAAACACTTTTAAATAGAAACAATGGGCCATATTTGTGCTGTGTGTTGGTCTGTACCACACTGGGAACATTTGTATTATTATTTAATTATTATATAAAAGTATATTCTCCAATTCATATTGAATATTATAAGCAGATACAACATGTGGGTGTTTATAATATTATAAATCAGATTCTTGAGAATGTCATCATTACTCAATGATTTGTTTAAAAAGAAATACAAATTAATTTAAAGACACTGTCCCCGCTGAATGAAGACTTCCATTAGAGTAAAGGAAGGAAAATGGTAACTCTTGGAAATGCTTGCAGCTTAAGAAAATGCAGAATATAATTTTTTTTTTAAAAGGGCAACAACTAAAAAAGGCCAAGATCTCCATTGGTTAAAAATCTGCCTTGTAAAGAAAAACCCTTCCAAATTATTGATTTCCAATATCAGTGGAAACCTCTTTTCAGAACCAAAAGCATTTACAATTATTTTTTTCTGAAGACCCTTTAATGTCATTATGATGATAATGATAATTCAACACACACTGCTTTAAAAGGGAAAACCAGACCGAATTTAACTAAACATCCAAATTTCATAGCAATATATTTATTTACAATGCTCCAAATATTTGCACACATTTTTTCCTGTGTCTTGTTCACTGATAGATGTAATAATGTTGATCTATTAACACTGTCTATAAAATAATTTTGGGGTATGTATTTAACTGTTTAATTATATGGGTGAATTCAAAAGAGGCATCATAATATACTCTCTCTTTCAAATGACTGCAGCTTTTTACTAAACCCAGATGTATAATTTTTGGTATTTTTTGTGCACATCAAAAGGTTTTCCACCTCTGCTTCCCACAGAATGTAATGATTTGTAAAAAAAAAAAAAAAAAAAAAAAAGAACTTTTTGTGCATCTGTCTTGTTTTGTTGCTGTTCTGAAACTTTCATGGTTTGTTTGCATTTATTTGATCTAATTAGTAAAGAAATATAATATTTTAACTTGAAAAATGCATCAAGTTTATATATATATATATATATATATATATATATATATATATATATATATATATATATATATATATTATTGCTTGATCCAACGGCATCTATTTTTTCTAACATCTACTTTTTGTGTTTTACTTTAGTTAATAAGTATTAAAACTGTGAAATGTTGTGAAATATATATTTTAATGCCCTGGGCAGAAACTCTGTTACAGTTTGTCAGATAGGAGTATCACTGAGGTTGCCAGTAATTATAGCATGGTAGTCACAACCATCCCTTTGGGCTCTTTTGGTGGTAATGTTGAAATGTTCAACCAGCACGAACACTCACTATCTGCATGGCATGTGGTGCAAATTTGCAGGTTCGCAGGATTTCTTACTGTGCATGCGTTTTATGTCAATGACCTGAACCTGTGAAAATACTGATCAAAAACTGTAGCCAGACTCTTTTTTGAATTATGTGTTATCTGGTCATTTTATTTATTCCTTTTTATGTGAAGCCTGTTTTACATTTCAGTGTTTCCTTTTAGACAAAGGTAGCGAATGATTTAAAACAATTTAGATTCCAAAGTAATATATAAATTAAAATATATATATAATTATATATATTAAAAAAAATAAAATCACATAAGCGTAAATGGGAGATTGAGATGACTGTATTTGTAAGTAAAAGGTTATCTTTTGAAAAGTAGAGAATAAGTAGAATTTATTAATAAAAGATACTTTACGAATTTTGACCCTGTTTAGTTAGAAGCTGTAGGTAAATTTACACACAGACCTTAATAAATGTTAAATTTTGATAACAGGATGTTGCTTCTATATAAGGAATCAATTTAAGTGTTTGTCAATCACTGACGCTAATGAAACCAGTTTACTCAAATCATAAGTACCAGGGTTCAATTATCATTCATTCATTCATTCATTCATTCATTCATTCATTCATTCATTATGAATCCACTTTATCCTATATATTAGAGTCGCGGTGGGGTTCCCCATGCCCATCCGGGGGAGAACTTTTCGGGCACTTTGCAGATCCACCCAGGACAGGGTGCCAATCTATCGCTGGGCACACACTCACACAGACACGCGCACATACACACTCTACATGGGGGAATTTGGAGAACTCAATTGACTTGATCCATGTTTTTGGACTGTGGGAGGAACCGGAGAACCCAGAGGAAACCCACACGGACACAAGGAGAACACTGAAACTCCACCCAGATGGGGATTCGAACCAAGAATCCTTAGCACTGAGAGGCGAACGTGCTAACCACTAAGCCACCGTGCCTCCCGGTTCAATTATCACAATAACTGCAAATTGGGTGCAATAGCTCAGTGGTTCGGGTGGTTTATTATTAAATGTGCATAAAGATAATTTGTAATACAATAATTTGATAATGTTGTAATTTTAATGATGGACTTACTATTGATGGACTTACTATAAAATCGTTTACTATTAGTATTATTTAATAGATACAGGCAACTTACAATAATTATCTAAACATCATAAATTCAGTGTCTGTCCCTGCTTTACCTGACAAACGTATGGTGTGAAAGGCCAAAAAGCTCATCATCTTTCTAGTATGGGATTAAATGGAAGATGAGTTGAGACTACAGATAAGAAATGGATTTCATTTCATTAATACTTTTGCTCACTAGTATGTACTTATTTTAGTTCAATTCAAGAGTACTCCTGGACTTAAATATCATTTTTCCTGAGCTCACAGCACTTTACTAATATAATCTGCAAACATTAAATGTGTCCCTTGAAAACAAGCACGATTGATTTATATGAGCACTATGGAGCATTGACTGTAAAACTCTCTCATTTACTGCATTTAGCCTTTGGGGCACATGCACATTAGAAGTGAGATAAATATGAGGACATTGTAGTAAACTGCCCTTTTTCTGAATCATTAAGACAAATTGGTCACAATATTTTTTGCAAGCATTTTATATTCCCAAGTGGAAAAAGTCTCCTTAATATGCAGAGAATCTCTCCCTTTTCAATTAGCATATCTTACAATCCAATAAATGAAGGCTTTTCTATAGAAACAAAACACAGATTTTGATTGCCTAAATTAAAGTGGTAAAAGTGTCTTGATAAATATATCAGTGTTGAATGAAATGCATGTACGTATGCTGTTTGAGCTGTTATTTTCTAATCTTGTTATTCTATTCAGGACCACCGTAAGTGCTATCCTAGTTCTCACTGGTCAAAAGGAGATGTGTCGAAAAATACTGGACTGATCCTCCAGTCAATCACAGAGCAGTTAAATACATTAATACCAAATAACAACTGGGACACTTGCTTCAGACTGTGAGAATAAAATCGAGTAAGCAGTTACCAAACTATAACCTGTTTTACCAACTATTTTTTTTTCCTTTTAAACCCCTTTTCTTCCCCACAACCACAGTCTCTTTCCTCTTTAATGTATTGGTGTATTTGAGCAATTTCATCTGCATCACAGACTCTGCTTCTTCACTAGAGCCTTTCGCTCAGCTTGATTGCTGCCTTTATTTATACCCCTCTCTACTTGCCCATGTCTTTCTACATTTTGCCTTCACTTTCCCTCTCAGTATCCTGTGTAATGTATTCTCCTTGCTCTCAATAGTACATTCTCCTCACTTTCTTGCAGCAACACTGTTATCCAACCCAAAAATTCTTTTCTGAAAATCACTGTTTTCTTTGAAGATTTGCAACTCCCCTTAACTCCACCTCTTTGACCTGTATACCAATTACCCAATCCACTAGTCCACCTTATTTTTCCAAACCCTCTTCATTTATCCAACTTTAAATTGTTTATATACCATCTTTGTTTATATACCATCTAGCCCATGATATAACCCATTTTATCCAACCTTCACTCATCCCTAGTTTGTCACCTTTTTTGTGCTCCAGGATTTATCCTAAACCATTTACATCCACTAATTCTTGCTGTATTAAGTGGCTGCTATCCCACTGTGTACCATGTATTTATTAAAACTAAGGTGACAATGGGCTTAACTATAAACAATTTCTGACTTCTGCTGCTCTCTATTGATTCATATCCCACTCCTTTTACTCTTCCAGGTGCTGTTTCTGCTTTCATCAAAATTCTACTTCTCCTATTTCAAGGGCAACTAGTCCCTGCTCCAATTCAAAAGGCTTTTTTTTTTATAAAGCAGTGATCTTTTATACATGTCACTAGATATTGTTACATCAGTTGAACCTTTTTATATCCTATTGACAGTTCAAATATTATCATATATATATATATATATATATATATATATATATATATATATATATATATATATATATATATATATATTCCACTGCAAATGGATTTAAATAAATTGGGACATTTGAGAATTCAGGAGATCTTTCAAGATGGAAATGTGTAAAGTATTTTTATAGTAGGGCTGTGTCTAAGTGGAACTTCTAACAATCATACAGTAACACATAATTTATCCTGCTAGTGTTTTGACCGTCTATGTGAATGTACCTCCCATGACCTAATCATTCAAGTAAAGTGTATCCTACAAATCACAGGTTAAAGTCAAAAGGTGGACAAATAAGTAAAGTAAAGTTTCTTTTGGCATGTACTATACAAACTCATAAAATAAATCTCATCATAAAATCAAATTTATATATATATATATATATATATATATATATATATATATATATATATATATATATATATATATATACACACACACACACATACACTGCTGTTCACTATTATACAACAGTAAACCTTAAAATAAATGAAAATGACAAAAGGCCTTTCACCTAAAGTTTAAAAACATCGTAAAAAGATGAGACTTCAGCTTAACATGGAGAAGGCAAAAGTTATAATGACAGGAAAGCACCAGCTTTAACAGTGATAGACAGGATGTGGAATTGTTAGACAGTTTTTTGCCTTCCTGGATCTATTATTGACAACAAAGGATCCAGTCAAGAAATATGAACCAGACTGGCACTCAGTGAAAAGATGAAGGACCTTGAAAAGATATTTAAGTATAATGATGCGACTCTACAAATGAAAATCAAAATTTTCTAGACTTTGGTCTTCTCTGTGAGTTTTTATAAATGGGAAAATGGGAAAGGTGGACAATAAAAAAAGCAAAAAAAAATTGGAAAGAGTTGCAAGATGACTAGCAAAAAGATGTATAGATACAAAGTATCGAATTTGTAAGTAATATATTAGCTATTCAGAAACCTAAAACCTCAAAACATTTCCTATTAAAAAGCAATAGTTTTGTCTGAAACTAGGGTGAATGCAGCTTAGAGTTTTGTGACCTAATTATCAGTGACCCCCTTTTGCTGTTCACCTCCTTGATGCATACATATCTATAGCCAGGCCATTACAGCATGTGAATGATCAGATGGTGCTGCCATGCACTTCTCATACCACAAAGGCAATTTTGACTACAGCAGTAGTCACATGTGTGTAATGTCTTGGGCAGTCCAGAGGATGTATTTCAGGAAAGTAATTGAATAGGGACTGCAGTTGGCTTGGTTTGGTTAGCACATAAATCAACCCTAAGTATTATTTTTTATAGGATGGACCACTTTAAAAGATCCCAGACTGCTCCAAAAACATGATATCAATTATATATTCTTCATCAAACATTTCTTTTTCCTGACCCAGGAACTAAAAATCTGTGAAAAGGACAGATGACTAGTCAATGTTCTAACCCAATATGTCAGAGAAGAAGTATAAAAGCTTAGATCAAACCTTGATACAAAAAAGGTCATATTACAAGGTAGTTGCTCAGCTACACTACCATATCTTCTACACTTCCTCCTGTACCTCACTGTGTTACATACAGTTCCCATCACTCACACTGAGGGAACCCCAGTGCCTGTGGCGGTTTTGTAATTAGCATTCAGTATATCATTACATTTCCAATAGGCTCTGCTGGAGTGCTCTTAAAATTTGAGAGGCAGGAAATCAGCTATGTTAGACACAAGGGGTGGTGCAATTATTTTCTTATAATACAGACAAAAATTTGGCAGTTGGCATTCATTACTATATAACTTCTCAATTAAAATAATAAGACATTAGGGACAATGCTTGGCTTTTTTCAGCTCAATCTTTGTTTTATATAGTACATTTTTAGATTTAATTATAATTCTAGGATGGAACTTTAGATGGATAAATTGATTAAATAAATATGATTAAGTCCTTTACATACTGCAAGAGCTCTAATAGTATTTGGCTTTACTTATTTTATTTTTTCCATCTGCCCAATGTAAAAATAAATCACAATATATTATTAGTAAAAATTATAATAAAACAAATTATCCTCTTAGATTAATATCATATTACAAATATGTGTGTATATACATGTATGCATATATGTGTGTACACACACACACACACACACGTGTGTGTGTGCGTGTGTGTGTGTGTGTGTGTGTGTGTGTACATAGAGAGAGAGAGGCAGAGAGAAAGATAGTGCTCACTAAATTTAAAAGTGGGATGTAATAAAATGGCACCTTTACATCAAGTCTGCAAAATGTATTTCCTCCTAGATATAACTTGATGTACTATAAGTGGCATGATGGTGTGTGTGTATGTGTGAGTGTGGGGGTCAGTCTGTTAACACTGTGAGTGGTGTTTTTCAACATCTTTTATCAGTAGTTTGGTAGTTACTGGGAGGAAACTGTAATGGAAGCACTTTCTGTTTGCTTTGATGCTTTTTGACCAGTGGTAACTGACCTGATGCCTTAAGTTTCTTATTCTTCAAAAAAAAAAAAAAAAAAAAAAAAAAAAATAGGTGCCCAGGGTGATGTAGGTCATTGAAAATGACCTCAAATTTGTTCCTACATTGTTTTGTGCAGTGGTAAGAGCAGCATGTCTCACGTGGTTTGGTTCAGGATACCCACATCTTGTCTTGCTCAGTAACAGAACAACAGTAAAAGTTCAGAAGGTTTATTTCATCACAAATAAATACATATAAAAAAAGAAATATGATTTATCTTGGATCACATTACTCCCCTTACATACCGGCAAACCATACCCCAAATGTTTATGTTACCCCTACCAACAGAATCAGGGAGCACACAAATGAATACACAGCCTCTGTTCACCCGGCAGGTGTTGCTCTTTCATTCAGAAAGAGTAGGGTCACATCTAAAAGCATCAAACAATCATGTTCTATGGAATTTAAGTTATAAATTTCTTAAATCAAAGCCTTTTTGTTGCTCAAATTTGAATATGATTTTAAAGTTATCAGCCTCTCATTATGCAGTGCTAACATTCACAGAAATTCTTCAAAGTGCTCCACAGACATCTTAAAATATGTCCGGAACCCATTGAGATACAGTTTTAACTCATGTAGCTCACTAACTAGTTATTTTTTTTTCTTTTATTCGGCTTGTGAAATTATTCATAACAATAATCTCTTTTTTGTAAGTAAGTGAGAAGTGTAACATAAGTAGGGAGGAATGGAGCATGATCCTTATCACTAGTTGATGCTAAATTATTTTTGTTTCTAAAAAATTGCTACAAATTTATTTTGACATTTTACTGAACAGTTTAATAGTTTTGATGCACACCTTTTGTGGGTGAATATTTCCCATGGAAGTCTAATTTATAGTGAATATGTCTCATCTACAGGTGAATCATGGCCTTTATAAAAACTGCAATTTAGGCTGTTTAAAAAAGGCTTTTGAAATTGCTGCATAAGCTTTACTGAGACATGATGGGTATACGGCATTTTGACATCTCACAACTAAAGTGTATGTGTATTCTTGAGCTTTGTGTTATAAAAAAAAGTGCTACGACTGCCAACAATACAGTTACACTTTCAAATCTGAACAGTGTCAGTTCCCATTCTCCTCTATGCTTATGTTAAAATCAAGCAGATATGAAATTATATTACAAGCTTTAATGCACCAAAATAAGTTGAAGTTCTGTTCAAGCCACAGCACCAAATACCACACTGAAGTCTTATTCAAAAATCACCACATTATGCAATTTTCAAGTGGCTTTTCTGGGGTTTAAGTAGTAATCTAGCAACAATTATTGTCCTTTTAAAACAAAATAAGTTTAAAAAGCTATTTGAATTTATATACCCAAACAAATTCCATTTAGACTTTTATATCCAGTGTTCATAATTTATTTTGTTACACAGGAACTCTTCAATATTAGGAACATTTTATTTTCTCCCAATGATGAACACTCAGGTTCCTGTCAAGTCTTTCAAAACTGCTCTGTAGCAGGATAGACCTGGCAGGCTTCGCAAACATGCCATCAGGCTCCTGCAAATGAATTAGAATGCAACACCAGAACTGATTTTCAATCTACCCAAGACACCCATGTCTCAAAACTGCAGGGTTCCCATTACAGGCTCCCTGCAGCTCCTAGTTGGTTTTAAAACACTAATGCTACACCCTGTTCACTCAGAGCCTCCAGCGTGGCCCGAATGACACATCACTCAATAAAGATAAGCATCAAGGCTTTTTTGTACCAGCAACCAGGTGATGGAATGAACCTCTGCTTGTCTCCCAAACATGACAGAAGGCTTATCTTTTTATATTAGTCAAGAACACACAGTCTGGCCTTATTATATATAATCGAGCTCTCCTTAAGCAGAGAAACTCGATGCGAGGTTGCGTTGAAGCAAAAAACTTACAAACCATATTATAGCAGTATTCATGCTCCATGAAATCTGATTCTTCATAGCAGTAATATTGCTAGTTTGGGGCTTTATTAATCCACATCCCTACTAGCATTGTTTTGCTGTAAAGCCAGTAACAACATCTATATTTTAATGTAAAGATTTTATCATTCCTTAGTGTTTTGTTATGTCTCGAACAGCAGATAATATAAAAAGTGCCTCTGGGAATGTTGCTGTACATGAAAAAAAATATGCTCCAAAACTTTTTCCTATAAGATGCACGCACACACACAAAATCATTGCTAACTTGAGTTCAGATGGGATGTTTTCCTGGGGATATTTATACTGCCTAAATCCAGATAATATAATATTTAGGTAATATTTAGGTAATATCCTTCAATAACACTCCCAAAATGACTCTGGATAAGAGTTTGGGGTTTCATTTTATATTCTATTTTTATGTGAAAATACATCACTTAAATACTATTTAAATGGAACTTTCATTGTTTTTTAATATACTGGAAGTATGGACTGATCATGTCACTCCAACCAATTTATTATCAACGTCTGAAAAAAGTGGCCGAATGTCCAATAACAAAGGGGCCCTTTGTGAAACCACCACTACATGTTTATACAACTGGATAAATGTGATGCTATGTTGCATCATCTCATCTTATTTTGCAGGGTTCCCTTTGCCCATCCAAGGAAGAATGTTTTGGGCAGATACAACCAAGAGCACAATCCCATCACTGGACATACACACATACCACATTAATACAATATCATATGGGTTCATTTAAAGTGGCCAATTTACCTTGAATTCATGTTTTTGTAATGTGGGAGCAAACTCGAGAACAGTGAGAACATGGAACTTTTTTTTTTTTTTTTTTTTTCAGAAACTCACATTATAGCTTGGTTTTCATTCTGACAACACTGTGTAAATAATCCCATTAAAAATCAAGACATTAGAAAATATTATGTTAATTTAAATAGATTTGATTGGCAACAGGTTTACTTTAATGTAATTATTGACACATAAAAGATAATCATAACACCTGACCAATGTTCTAAATGCAAAAACAAAACAAAAAAAGCATTTTATATGGCATTGTGAAATGGTTATTTTTTTTGTGTTTTGTTTGATAACTCAAAAAAATGTTTGTCATTAAGAGTGATTCTTTATATATTGGTGTGCAAAAAGATTTGCAGTCAAATTTAAACTCCCTCCCTAAAAAAAGTACAACAGGTGTAGTGATCTGAGAACATTCCAGCCTCCCTTTTTAGTCAGTGGTGGCTGCTTAAAAGCAAGTAAACTGTGATATACTTATGACAAACACATCTGTCATGCAATTTCCACTTACATGGTGAGAGATAAAGTCATGCAGTGTGAGATGTGTCTCCCATACAGTGTAAGCTAGGATTAGCTTCTCCTTAAGTATAACCCATCATTTCCTTTTGCACATGGTGGCAGTCACACCTGGGAACAGAACATAACAGTTCTCACTTCAAAAGAACAGAGAAGAAACATTATTTCTGAGCATAAACTATAAGAGCTAATAATTAGTTTAATCTAAAGTTTACCAAAAAAAACAAAAAAACAATAATAACAATAATTTTGAACCATTTAGTTATTCCACCACATTTTAGATAAAGATGCATGTGATACAAGGGTGTGCAAATGATAAAACTAATGATATGAATGTTGAAACATAAACTAAGATAAGCTTTTATTGTATGATTATTTCTCGGTCAGTCTTGTTTACTTTACCAAATATTTTTTTTACAAAAGATCCACTAAAAAACATTACATAAAATATTATCACAAAAGGCAGTTATCTGAGAAACTGGTATTTTTTTTACTTTTGTGATGCTTTACAGCACAGAAATGCCCAACATCAGGTGTGTTATTTAAGAAAAAGCAATACTCTCCAAGAAATTATGAAGTGTTTATGCTCTGGGGGGATCATATTATAAAAAGAACATGTAGAATTTCACAGAGGGTGTGCCATCCTTTCACTGAGAACACTGTAGATTTGCATCCCCTTAATCCACAGATGGCTGTGAATTCATTGGGTTTTAAACTTGTGATCTCTGGATGATTGGGTAAGCATTTTTGCTTTTGTGCCACTCAGCACAATCTACATTTTGTCACCTCAAATCAAGATGGCTAGCTCGGTATCTTAAGAGCTCATCATAAAAAGCATCTAAATCTCACTTATTTTTTTTTATTTTATCTAAATACAGCTTTGAACTTCAATACTATGTTTGCAATGGAGCATACAAAAATAAAAAGCTCCCCTATGTGCTTTTCATGTCTCACTCTTTTGTCTGGTGGGGTTTTCACCATGTTATTGACTTTAATTCTTGCTTCGTGTTGCAGTCATTCATGCTGCAAACAGTGGATCAATAATTACAAGCCTTGGCTTGAATGACACTGTGCTTCTCTCCACAAGAGCTCAACCAACAGTGGAGCCTTTGTTTGATAACGCCTTCTGGCTTCATTGCAAAAAGACAGCTTAATTTCACACTGCATATATAATTTTTCCACTCTGTAAAATGCTACACATTTTAATGTTTGGCCCTATTGGTAAATGGCAAAAGGACCCCCTATTAGATGCTGGTTAGTGTTGAAAAATTGGTTTAGAAAAGTGTTTACTCCAGC
This sequence comes from Corydoras maculifer, assembly GCA_019802435.1. Lineage (NCBI taxonomy): Eukaryota > Metazoa > Chordata > Actinopteri > Siluriformes > Callichthyidae > Corydoras > Corydoras maculifer. The sequence continues at coordinate 861,570 of JAFMOD010000341.1, forward strand.
AGCTTGCTGCAGTTCAGTGAAGCTGAATGATTCCTCTTAAGCGCTGTTGGAAGAAGTTGAATGTCTTTGCTTGCAAATATCAATCCTGTTTATCTCATGAAGGCATGTTTTTTGTGCAACGCTGTTTAACGTCCTCCTGCACATAACTCTCAGCTAGAATTTTCTGTATTTTCTTAATTTTCCTTTCTTCTCTCATGCAGCTGTCTGTTTTTAGAACACATTAGTCTGTGACAGATGCCAAAGCACACATCCAGACAAGTTAGCTCCAAGAATGCTGGCATCAGGCTACTGTTTCACAAGCTGTTATAAAACACTTCTATACAAAAGTGTTTTGCACATAAAATTTATTTTCTATAGACAGATGAATCCATGTTGGAGATTCAATAACAAGCAGTTATCCACTTATGTCTTTTTTTAAAAAAATGACGATTTTAGCATTATAATAATGAATTACAAATCCATTTGCTTGATTACTATAAAACATTAAAGCATAAAATCAACAGTAGATGCAAAAAAAGATGCCATTTTTTAAAGAATTGTTCCATCCACATTGTTAAGATTCATTGAAGCCCAGTAACATTATTTTTAAACAAAATGTTCCTTAAACTTGTGCTGTGTCTGCAGTAAATTTATTCAGGTTGTGTGTGGGCATGTAGGTTCTTGTCCAGAACAAAGACACTAAGTTTGCCCCACTAATTGCCTTCCTGGGTGACTAGTTTTATAGATTGCTTTAAGGTTTCTTTTACTACTACTGCTGGTTCATTTCTTTGCAACCGAGCTTAACCGTATTCAATATTTAGCATCAAGCTGCCACCGTATAACAGTTCTCAGCAGTCACCTTAATGAAGACATAAAATATTTGCTGCAGTAGCTAAAATAATGCATTAATTATGGAGTACTGGTAGATAATGACCCATACTGCCCAAAATGCTTTTCACACACGTATAAGTAAAATGATTGGGGTGAAGAGGGCTACTATATTCAAGTTGTTTTAAATATTATGATACATACTTGTCAGCTTATTGCCATGTGCAATCATTAAGAAATATAAGCATCAATTTTGTGAACATTGTGAAGTCTTGTTTGTAAAGTACATTTATAAACTATGATCAAACTCTTCAGTTAGTTGAACTCCTGTCTATTTTTTTCATCTTTAGACTGTGCTTTGTGTGTGATTCAGTATCACTCAGGATATAATGAGTCTCTCAATTATGTCAATGCACCATCAATTTGGATATGAAGCTATGAAATAGATGTAGAAAAGACAGAAAGGATGATATGATCAACACTTACTTTTGTCCTTTACACTGAAGCTTAGGCATCAATATATGCATTTATAATATAACAAAATACCCCCCCCCCCCCATTCCGCATCCATGAAATTAATGACTCACATTTTCAGTGTTAAATAATTAAAGTAATAATAATAAAAAATTCATTATATTCTGCTTAATATTATACTAGGGTTGCCCCTATATTAAGTGTGTGTCTGGGTGAGTGTGTGACCAGTGATGGATTGGTGTCCTGCCCTTGGTGCATCTGCCTAGCGCCCAAAACTCTACCCTGGATTAGCATAAGGAACCCACTCATGACCCGGCCAGAGGATTACACAGAAGACAATGGAATGGGATGTGATAAAATAAATAAATGAATAAATAAATAAGACAAGTGTACCTTGAACCTTGAATAAAACGTTATTAATTAGCATCCTGCTGGTGTTTGGGACACAGACTGTTCATCTCCCAGGATCTGTTTCTGTATGGCGAAGTGGTGGTATGTAAATGTCTTAAGGGTGTTCTCATGCATGTGCTACCTTCTAGGTGTTTTTCTTTTTATGTTATCATACCCTAAGGCTTTGCTGTAGGGCAAGCAAACCAAGCAATTGCTTGGGGCCCCAAGTCAAACAGGGCCCCCAGGCAATAGGTGTCAAAATAAAGAATGTTTCTGCAAATGAATCAAGTCTGCATAGGCACTGTTAGGTAATGAAGCAACACAGACCCTCAATGTACATATTAGTCCACTATGTTAATCTGATCAGTGATCTGATCAGTAACAATCACAGTTACCCTAAACATATGATATATTGTACTTAAATGCAATGCATTTAAATTTGTATTTGGCTTGTTGGGAATTAGAGGAGTTTAATATTTGTCCAGTTACAACAATCATCTTTGTAAATTAATTAATTTAATATAAATAAATCGATGGTGGCATGGACGTGTAGTGGTAAGTAAGGGGTCTTGAGTTAAAATGAACTTTAAATTGGATGTGCTGTGAAAAAGTAAAAAATCCAAGAAAACAAGGGACAGAGGTTTTACGGTGACAAGAAGTGACATGAGTGAGCAGGTCGTACAGAGTTCTGGAAGTACAAGAGGTCATTTAGAACTTTGGATGATGTGCCATAAAATATTGTCAGAATATCTGACTTTGGAAATGATAGACATAGTGTTTTACCTTCTCTTTGGGAGGCAGTGATATTTTTATAAATGTGCACCTGTCATACAGAACCAGTAAGTTTTTATAGGGCTTCATTCTTTTTGACATAAAACTGAACATGAGCTCCATGTTATAAAGTTCTTGGTAACATATACTGTAGGTCGGAGTATTTATTATGTTTACAACTAACTTTCAGCACTTTGTTGGTTTAGAGGGGTGAGAAAAATAGGTAAGTATTATATTTAAATTAACCACATTAGAAACTTATTATCTTCTGAATAATCCTTTATTTAGCTGCACATGCCTATCCAGGGGAGAACATTTTTTTTGTGCTGGAAAGATACACCCAGCACAGGGTGCAAATACATCGCTAGGCACGCTCTTTTATGCAGACACAATATTTGGTAGAAAACCAAAGAACCTGGAGTAAACCCACATAGACACAGGGAGACCATGTTAACTCCACCCAGTTTGGAAATCAAACCTGGATACTCAGTGCCGAGAGGCAGACGTGCTAACCACTAAATCACAAGTAGTGAAATCACCATGACACCTACATACAGTAACATACAATTTATAAGATTTATTTATTTTTTAGTTTTTTTTATTGTCACTCTTAAAAATAAAATAAAAAATATTAAAACATTAGCAAACATTTAATTTGCACTAATGATAATAGGAGCTTAATTCCAGTATGCAACCAGAGTCAATATAAGGAATGGCACTGAAAGAGCCAATGTAAAAATCAACTGATATGTTCAGATATTGGCCACATATTTTGCTTTTGGACAGAGTCCTATTTTTTAGATCTGTGTCCTGAAACCAGTGCAACAGTCACCTATTACAGACATTATTAGATTCACCCTTGGTGTGCTATTTGCTCTTCCTTACACTGCTTCACACTGCTAAGGTCTGTGTTTTTATTCATCGGTGCACATGGGGACTTTGAAAGTAAGTATTTATTCTTGTTAGTGTACAGGTCATTGGCTGATGCAGCTGTCAAATTAATAAACTTATACCTCATTGGTCAAGCTGCTTTCTCCATGATTAAACTGGTAGAAACAGTGCAGCCAGTGTTGGTACAAGCTGACAGTCAAATATACCCAGTTAAATATATACTAGATATACCAGTAAAAATGAAAATCATCTATTTCAGTGTGGTGTAAAGAATTTGATTTAGTTTGCAAGCTTTTTTTTATTTTATTTTTTTTTTACCAACAATCATAAATATACAAAAATGGGGTGGATAGTGCCAGGGAGAAAAACAACAAAAGCCCCTCCTTTGCTCTAAAGCCTGGAATGAGCATCAGTATGTACAAAGGAACATCTCAACATATGAGTTTTTTTGCAATCTATTAATTTTCTAAATAATCGATCATTTATGTTTTTCAAGGATAATTTTGTACTACCTTTGCTGGAAGCACAAGATTGTTTATAAACTTTTCTGCAAACAAAGAAAGTATCTAGGATTAGCCAGTCCATTGAGATGGATTTTATATATAATATCCTGGGATTGATGATCCCAGGATATCATTTAATCCTATGTTTTATTACAGCATGGTCCAGCGAACCAGTTTGCACAGAGATGCTTTAAAAGATTTTTAAATGTTTGTCAGTCTCCATCCTGTTATTTCTGAAACATTGTTATATTCCTATCAATATATTCCTATTCCTAAATTGTATTTGTTCTATTCTTATTGTTTAATGTACATTTCATTTATTTTTTACCAGCCTTGCTCTTTAAAAAGACAATTCTCTATACTGGAATTTGACAATTGATTTCCCCATCTGTCAGTGCTATATAACGGATGAGTAATAAAGTGCTAATGACTTTTGTTAATGAGGCGCAGGACCACAGAAGAGTTCAATCTATCTCTTTAGTTGCCTAAGCCTTACACCGGTATATTAAGGCTATTGATGCACATAGGCTGAAAATATGTTTGAGATGTATTACAGACATATCTCCATGCAATGTTTAAAAGTCTATTACAGTAGTAATCAATACATTTTATAAAGCAGTGGTATTCCAACAGTGGACTTGACCTGGCTGATGAGTTTGAACTTTACTAGATTAAAATGTCACTTGATGATAAAGCATAAAGATGTGGAGGCACTATAAGATTTTTTTTTAAATTTATTTATTAATTTTTTTTTTTTTTTGGGGGGGGGATCATTTAATGTTACTATATACACTCACGGGCCACTTTATTAGGTACACCATTCTAGTAACGGGTTGGACCCCTTTTGCCTTCCGAACTGCCTCAATTCTTTGTGGCATAGATTCAACAAGGTGCTGGAAGCATTCCTCAGAGAGTTTGGTCCATATTGACATGATGGCATATCACAGTTGCCGCAGATTTGTCGGCTGCACATCCATGATGTGAATCCCCCGTTCCATCACATCCCAAAGATGCTCTATTGGATTGAGATCTGGTGACTGTGGAGGCCATTTGAGTACAGTGAACTCATTGTCATGTTCAAGAAACCAGTCTGAGATGATTCCAGCTTTATGACATGGCGCATTATCGTGCTGAAAGTAGCCATCAGATGTTGGGTACATTGTGGTCATAAAGGGATGGACAGGGTCAGCAACAATACTCCGGTAGGCTGTGGCGTTGCAACGATGCTCAATTGGTACCAAGGGGCCCAAAGAGTGCCAAGAAAATATTCCCCACACCATGACACCACCACCACCAGCCTGAACCGTTGATACAAGGCAGGATGGATCCATGCTTTCATGTTGTTGACGCCAAATTCTGACCCTACCATCCGAATGTCGCAGCAGAAATCGAGACTCATCAGATCAGGCAACGTTTTTCCAATCTTCTATTGTCCAATTTCGATGAGCTTGTGCAAATTGTAGCCTCAGTTTTCTGTTCTTAGCTGAAAGGAGTGGCACCCGGTGTGGTCTTCTGCTGCTGTAGCCCATCTGCCTCAAAGTTCGACGTACTGTGCGTTCAGAGATGCTCTTCTGCCTACCTTGGTTGTAACGGGTGGCTATTTGAGTCACTNTTTTGTACAAAGACTAAGCGGCTGGTCACATATCATGAAGGCCTTTGGGTTGTAACGGCCATCTTTTGACCTTCACATTTCAAATAAATAAATGAAACATCCTTATAGACTTACTTTTATAGTATAGTAAATTTTGTTTTTTTTCTAAATAATTAATTTATTATGCAAGACCCTCACAGAAACCCCATTATTATTTGGAAGGCGGATCATTCTCAGATGTTGTCATGGTAGTGATGTGGTCGCTTGTTTTATGCCATTAGGAGTGAATCACATTTTTAGACACCTTCGTGTCAATGATGGGCTGAGTAAAATTAGGTACACCAAAACAAAATATATTCACCCCACTCTAATAACTACTATGTAATTAAATAATTTTGAATGAATGTATAGGGGTTTTGACAAAATTCTACTTCAGCCTAAACTTACTGGTAAACTGTAACTCATTTAACTGTCATTCTTAATACTATGCACCTACACCCATGACAAATTAGGACCAAATGTGAATAAAATTTATAGTAAAATGTTTGCAGCTTAGAGAAACTGGAGGAGGAATGGCAAACAGAATTGTGTTGGGCCCATTAATTGACATCCTGGACCTTACCAGAGACCTTTTACTAGTAATGTCATCTCATTAAAATATGAACAGGAAATACTGTAATATGCATCATGACCGTTGTATTACAGGGACAGCATACCTACTTATAAATGCTTACCTGTACTGTTTAATAAAAAAATAAAAACTTGGCATCTCCTTGTTACACCTTAATTGCATTAAAAAAATAACTTGGACATATAGCTAAGCTAAACTTGGTAAAATAAAGTGGCAATAAATATAAATAAAAAATAAACCCAAATACACATAAATGTCATTGAAATCCCCATAGCATTACAGGAAAATAAATTATCAAGTGTGTCTACATTGTCCAGCAGGATGTCATGTTGTCTTCATACACAATTTAACTTGAGATGTACAACATAATGTAGGAGACTTTGCCAGGTTTTTAATAGGTAGAGTAAACCATACAGCTTTAGATTCAAATAGATTAAATGTGTTCTAGTCTAGGTCTTACCTATTATTCAAAAAAAAAAAAAAAATAATTAAAAAAAGGCATTATACAAAAGTATTATTAGTCATTTGCGCCTCTTGCAAAAATAATATTTAAGTAACTATTAGACTATCATATTTGACTTGGTTCTTACAATTGTTTTGTACATGGAAACCTGTGGTGTGATAAGAATGGTTATGCATATATAAGGTTTACTGAAAGTTACCAATGTGGGTCCTTGAGCAAGGCTCTCATTGCTCCAGGGTGTGGTAAGGCCAATCCTTTGTTCTGTTCTGGTTGTACCTCAACCATTAAGTTGGGATATTCGTAAGCCAATTTGGATAAAAATTACCTAATGTTAATTTAATGTAATGTGATATAAAAGTATTAGAACACCAATAATTATTGAATCCAGAAAATGTATTAATTCCAATTGCCAGACAAAATCAAGCCCTTAGCCATACATTTTGGACAACCGCATGCCTCCAGCTTTTTGAAAATAAAGGCTTTTTTCTATTGGAGTATGACTATTGCAAAAGGCATGGCCCATAAAGAGAAGGTTGATTAAGTTTGGTGTGAAATAATTTCATCAAATTACACAGAAAAAAAGGCCCCTTTCATTCAGCATCAATGTCTGACCTTATAAAAGATCTTACGAATTAATGGGTAAAAATTTCAGACATTCCACAAAAAAACCTAAAAAGCTTCGCCAAAGATTGTAAGTTGTCAGTGATGAGTGACAATTTCGAACGTTGGTGCAGCTTTTGTGTGCATGTGTGTTGGTGCTAAAAAAAATACTATTAAATAGAAATAAATACTATTACCCTAAGAATAACTAAATATTCCTTTGTTGGCTATAGAACAGTCTTAAGTGGTAGAAAATGAAATGTTAAAGCAATTGCATACAATGCCATAAAATAATAATAATAAAAAAATATAAAATATATATATACACATATACACACATACATATGCATATATATACTGTGCATGCTCATACATTTCTAAAGCTCCGTGTGCAAAGCACTACCAAAACAGTCATGGTTTTAAAAAGCATGATGTAGACAGTAGAGGTCACCTTGCTTTTATACAGGTGCTCCTGATCAAATGTCCTGCATGGATTCAGTTTTTCATGGACTTATTTTCCAATCATATGAAGAACTTCAAGACAGGACAGATCTGGGTTACTCAGAGGCAGACAAATAGGCAGTATAAGTGTGATAGGTCTCCCATTACTTTTGGCCATATACACTATTAATTCACCGTTACCTTGGTGACAAATATCTCCAACACTGCTGTGCTGGAAATTTTATTTCCCCTTGGATTTAATGCCTTATCTACCAGTCTAGCTATTTTGAATACTGTGACATTTGAAGAATGCCTATACTCATTACATTCATTTAATTAAAGACAAATTAATTACTGAGAAGACACTATATAAAGTATATAATTAAAGCCACAGCTTTTGACTAAACATCATCCAATCATTATCAGATGATTACCTTTATGTGTACTAAAATTGGGAATGCTCAATCAATATTGCTCAAAATATTGTTTTATTTAGTATAAGCTTAATTTCTCTTTAGTAGCCTGCATTTACTGGCTGTTTAGCAAACAGGCTGCTATTGTATTACTGCTCTGTAGAGTTATGCTAACTGGTGATATAAACCTTTAAAAGGCAAAATTGTGCAAAACAGCACATATGTTTCTTCTCATTTTAAAATGGATCTTCAACCCATCAGAGAAAGTAGTCACTGAAACAAAACATCCTATTCATTTATTTGTCCTATCTAAATGGAGAGTGACAGTGTTTTGAATTTCTTTCTTTGTTCCAGACAGCAGTGATTTTTCACTTCAAAGGGTGATTAATTATACACATTATTGGATAATGATGGAATATCTCCAATCCTTAAGCACTGCAGTATGGTAATCAAGGTGGTAGTAATGGTGAAACCTGTTTAAGCCATGTGTCATTTCTTGTGAGTTTGTGACTGACATAATCCGTAGGTTGTTATATGATGCTGAGGCTCAGCTGCCAGTTTGATCTCACAAAGGATTTATCCTCTGCTTGTTTGGCAGAATTTGGTCACTCATCCTCTTCATAGAGTAAGAAGTATGTGTAGTGTGGCATCCTCAGCAGAGCTGAACGTAATCTGGACACTTTTGCCACCCCATTTTCAATAGAGGGTTGATGTGTCACACCTTAAAAGTAGCATCTGTTATAGATGAATTTGATTTCATCTGACTTAATGGACAATATACATAAGATTTTGTGCTTAACTTTCTTTTTCAATTTCTCATCCTAGTTGTCATTTTATCTCCCAGTTGATTAAAAATCAATGTTTTAATAATAATAACTTAATTGATCTACATGAAATGGCTTTTATGCAGCTTCAGTATTTTATACTTTATTTATTTTAATTATATCTAGCTGCCAGATAATACATAACACTATACTTTATACAATGTTCAATTTAGTGCAATTACAACAAAATCAGAGGCCTTCTCAAATTGCAAAAAAATATTTCTCAAATCACAGTAATGAATGAATGATACTATGTACAACAGAAAATAGACAACATTTTATTGAGATCCAAACAATGGGGGTGTGGTAGCTCAGTGGCTGGGGTGTTGGAATATCAATCTAAAGGTTGTGGGTTTAAATCCTAAGTCCCCATACATTCAGTTGCCTTAAGTTGCCTTAGGGGAAAAGCGTCTGCTAAATGACCAAATGTAAATTGATCCAAAAAAAATAGTCTGTTACCAGTCATGTTTCCTCCGGGTTCTCCAGTTTCCTCCCACAGTCCAAAAACTTGGATCAAGTCAATTAAGTTCTCCAAATTGTCCCATGTAGAGTGTGTTTGTGTGCGTGCCTGTGTGTGTGAATGTGTGCCTAGTCATACATTGGCACCCTGTCCTGAGTGTATCTGCCCAGCGCCCAAAACGTTCTCCCCTGGATGGGCATGGGGAACCCCACCGCGACCCTAATATAGGATAAAGCGAAAGATAATGAATAAATAAATATTATACTATCCTGCTAATGTAATAAACAGATTGCAAGCTTACAGACTGACTATTAAAGCAGGAATAAATGTTATCTGGAAAGACGACATCCACTGGGCAGGCTATTTAATTTGAAGAGACTATATGAAGTGAGGACTATCCCTCTTTAAATGATTCAAAATGCAAAGAAATAGATTTTGAAATAGTTGTCAGGGGAATTTGAGGTTCTTGACAGTTCTAGGACTTTTTCCATCCAGTCTAAAGCCCTGTTCAAAAGTCACAAAGCTGGCGGGATGAAAATGTAATAGCTTGCTAAGCGAGAAGTAAAGTGATTAAGCTTTTCCTTCTCCAGGGGTTGGACAAGGAAATAAAGATTTTCAACCATCTCCTTTAACTTTCAGTTGTCCCTTAATGGGAATGACTGACTAATTTTGGGTCTGACACCAGACCAATGCACAATGCAACTAAATCATTATTTTTAAACAATTCCATGTAACATAAGTTTGAATAAATAAAGAAAAAAAGTAAAACCTAAAAACCTAGTATCCACAAGAGTTTGGATAAAGTTAGGACAAAGAACTTAAACTTGTATTATTCATAATGTTATTGCATTTCAGGGACATACAAAAAAATAATAAAATAAATAAAAAAAAGCTGAAGCAGAAAGTTCATGAGCATCTTTGTGTAGGTAAGAAGTAAGTTGTTTTAAAATTCAGGGACAGGCTTATAAATTATATGATGCACAAAAAAAAAAAAAAAAAAAAGCATAGAAATACATACTGTATAGTGTATTTGGACTATAGTGCAGTCCAAACATCAAAAGCATAGAGAAATAAATATATTCTTACATTGTCATTTAGCTGATGCTTTTATTAAAAATGGCTTACAAGTATCATAACTTATTGGTTGGTAACAGAATACAGGGTCAGCCACGATACAGCATCTCTGGAGCAATAAGGGTTAAATGTCTTGCTCAAGGACCCACAATGGTAACTTTAGGGGATTTGAACCCATAACCTTCAGATAGCCCAACACTCTAATCACTGAGCTACCGCACATTTGTTGGCAATTATTTGTTGGCAATTAACAATTTTTTAATATGTATTCATTTTTGTAGAACAAGACATTGAATTAAAATGTTTAAGTAGGGAAAATAAAAGTATTTATGTGTAGTGATTAACATTAATTTATTATGTAACAAGTAACATGGTGGCCATCTTGAACAACATCTTGTTATTGTTTATGTAAATAGAAGGTCTTTATTAATAAATAAATAAATAAATAAATAAATATATAAAAACTCTTTCAGCTCCTATTAGACATTTTCTCGGCTCCTCTCTTATTCGCTTTTTTGTCAGAACTACATTCTCTCTGGATCAATAATGTGGGCTTATGTAGCTTATACAGGCTGTGACAGGATCATGCAAACATGGGATTAATTACTGGAGATTCTATGGCTCCACAGTGTAAAGCTTTCATGCCAACAAAGTGCTGATGACCTCTTCTTTCGGGTCCATGCTTGTTTGTCAAATGAGGCTGAATACCCCTGTGCAGTCTTTAGCAAAAATAGTCATTAATTACACAGATTTTTTTTCAGAGCCCAAATCAATGAAACTACACAATCAGCTTGCTTCTTTAGCAAAACACTGTCTGTTTGTATAACTTTGGTATGTAACTTTCGAAGATGTTACATTTACACACCATCAGTAATGAGAACATTTTAGATTTTCCAAAATGTTTAGCATCTGTGACTACCTAGGTATCCAAAGGATTAATCGTAGAAAATCCTACCTGACAACTTAGTACACTAACCCAGTACTGCTATTTACGATATTTTACAGGTAAAAAGATTACACGGATTTAAAGTTGTAGATTTGAACTAAAAAGTCACAGTTGCGTCAAGAATGTTTAAAAATTCATTGGAAGGATTTTAATAAGCATCCATGCTATATCCACTGTGCTACGGAGTAACAAAAAACCCAAAGCATAAATAATTTACCCCATGCTCAAGAGATAAGTTGTCAATTTCATTATATACCTTCACCATCTATCTTCGAAAATATATTTGGCTGCATTTGAATTATAGATAAAAAGAGATTTTTTTTGCATCTTGCTGATTTACATTGTTTAGTTAAATTATGTTGGTTGACTTTGAGACTAGGTCACGAGTAAGGTCATCCATCTGCTTGATTGTTTGGTGTACAAACTTTTAAAATGTCAGAACATTTTAATGCCCAGAAAATGTCACCAGCTTTGCACCTAATGACGAATGTTGACCTTATTAGTACTAATAAGTGCGATTTTGTTAATTATAGGGTCTTGTGTTAATAACACATTTTATTCAAAATTCATGGGGCCACAAAGCTTATTGCATCAAGGTTACTGGGTTTATACGGGAACCTAAAAACTAACAGCATTTCCAATATTGTTTCATTATTGTCTCTGAGTAACTCCAATAATTTAAACAGTTACTAGTTACAAAGTTATATATATATTATATACACTGTATTCCTGTTTGAATTTTTAACTGTTTGCAAAATTGTTTATGCTCTTAATCTACTCATCATGAATAGAACAGCTGATGGCACTAAGCCTATTCCAGCTCCCAGAAAAGGGAGGGTGCAAAAAAACAAGGAAACATCCTGGACAGAACACCAGCATAACCACAGATAATACACACAAACACTTTTACACCTGGAGCAATTTCATATTAGCAAACAACCCACTAGAAGGCTTTTGGAAACACCACACAAAAGAGAAGTTGTTTATCCAACCCAGGTTTTTCCTTCCATTTAAGTTTTAGTACATTCACTTCAGCCGTAGCAGACAGCAGGAATGAAAGCAAGATAAGATATTTCTGGTTTGCAAAAAAAAAAAAAAAGTTTAGTTACAAGTAATACAAATAATTGTTAAGAAGATAGGAGATAGGACAGAGCAGAAGGTCAGGACTGGACAACAAGAGAAAGAAAAGAGAAAAAAAGACAACAATCCAGTTGTTATCACCCAGTGTAAACAACAAACAACCTGTAACCAGTATTGAAATAGTTCAGATAGAAGACAGGGTGGTTGGTCTGGCTGCCGGGAGTAATGTGGCCCAATTTCTGGGACAGGTGAGACAAGCCATGCTGTAATTTTTTAGGATAAGGGATTGACACTTTCAGAGCTCACCCACTAACAGTGTTTGTAATTAAAAAAACCATGGAGGTTTAATAGGATTGCTGCATTTACAGCTTGCTTTAATAATGATGGCTTTAGGGTAAGGAAGATGCATGGACTGGGATCACTGAAGTCCACATGTTGGAACCAAACGGTCATCAGGTAACAACAAATGAGTAGAGAAATGCATCAGGGTATTATTTAACCTTAATTGAATAGTCCTTTTAATGAGGGTGAAAAGAAGACAGATGTGATGCTTGACAGAGGTGAAATGGATGAGTCAGTCCAGGTTGGGTTGTCCACAAAGTCAGTATCATTTGATTGTAGTTAGACGAGAAATAAAGCTTGGAAACATTAGACCGCTTTAGTCAACTGTTTATTCTAACAAATTTATTAGGCATATGTTTTACACATGTGACTATTTTCAGAAGGTTTTGTTAGATTTTTTTTCTTTGTCTTTTTGACCCTTTTTACTAGAGACCTTTCTTTACAAGCCTTCTGTCAGATGAAAGCCACATGTATAAATTAATGCTTTTTTTCTATATTATAAGTAAATCAAATTATAAGAGCTGGTCACACTTATTACTAAGGGTTTCATCAGAAATTTTTATGTGGTCACTAATTTATATGAACCATATGAGTGCCTAAGAAATCAAGGAAATTGTAAATATTTGCCATTTAATAATAACATCACAAATTAATTATTGAAGATGGCATCCTGTAGGTAAGTTTCATCTCTGTGCAGATCCTTGTTGGGAACTGTTCTGTACCAAGTCAACAATAATGTTATTTAAGTATAACATTTAAGAGTTTAAGCATTTTATCAACCTGCCTTACTGAACCTTTTTTAATTTACTGACTTACAAATGAGGTTAATGTAGTGATTTGCAGATTCTGCCCGTACAACTGTACTATGAATAATGTATGTCTTTTGATAATTTATGATATTCTCATGAACTGAGAGAAAAAGAAAAACAATTATCAGATTAAACTCCAAAGGCAATGCATTTGGATACCATGTTACATAACATTTACTTTATACTTGTACTTCTGCAATTTTTCCCTGGCAGTCTGTGAAAGTGAGGAGCATATAAAACACACAAGTGCATAACCTGAATCAAATTGCACATCATTTTTTTAAACAGAAAACAGACTGTAATACATTAGAATTGATTTACTATGTACAGTGTCTCAAATTCTACTAATGTGACACAGTCCTTTAGAATACTAAAGGATTAAGACTACAGCATGCTAAAAATAAAGTGGATTTTCTGGGATCATGGACATTTTTATTAAAAGCAAAAGTGGCTACTTAATATGGATTTTAAGGGATTTGAAAGTCAAGGAAAAGGTGAATGCCTGCTATTTTCATAAATATATGGTCCTTTATATAAATTGTCACTATTGTATTATATAAATGTGCAAAAGTATAAATTAAAATTCTCTGTTAGCATCAGTAAGGACTGATTTTCTTTCAGCCAAATCCGGCAGAATGCTTTATTTATGTCAGTGTATCTTTATTCAAAAAATAAATTGCTCATTTAAAGGATTTAAGCATCTTTTTAATAACCATGAATTACTAAATGCTTTACTTTGCATTAAACTGGTGGTATGCATACATTACTAGTAATATATACTAGCATACTGTAATCAATGACTACTCAGCTATATACATAATTTATTTAATGCTGAGATGTGCTAGTAAATTACATTGTTTTTACTACAGCTTTTTCTAATACTAAAACACTAAATACAGTATATTACCGTGTGCAGTATAATTTACATATTTGTTACTTTAGATATGCATCTATTATTTAATGAATAATGATGTTAAATTCTATTTACACTACGTTCATACAAACATTATCCTGTCTTTAAAAAAAATAAAAAATAAAAATTAATTAATTAATTAAAAAAAAACTTAATGATAACAAACCTTGCACTCCAAAAAATGTGTCCACAAGTAAGGCAGAATTGTGAAGCCCACTACGATATTCAACACCAAACAAGATCAGGAAAGCAATTGCTCCATAAATATACAAACCAGGTGAATGTGTGTGTGTGTGGGGGGGGGGGGGTAACTCTCAGGGTTTTGTCTGTTTTAATGGAACAGGATGTCAGATTTAGTGGGGACAAAATATTTAAGAGATCTATTCTATCTATTTTATTTATAAAATAAATTTTAATAATGCATTTTAATAGTATTAGCTCTAGAAATTCATAGCTAGAAAATCCCACTGAAAAAATTATTTCAGCATTGAGTTGCAACAAAACCAGTATCAAAAATGACTATACTGTGTACATTTATTGATCAATCACGCAGCTCAATCACTTATTTCTGTCAATGACAAGTGTCTGACAACATGAAAAAAAGACCTTTAGAGATATTGATTTGCGCATAATAAAACAGTATCCTATCAGTAATTGACTAACATGATCCATTTCGGTTTGTTCCATGTTATCAGACACAACAATTAAAGCCTGTCACTTGCAAAAAAAATAAGATGTCTACTTTAAAGGGAATGGCTGACCTATGGTAAGTCCTGGGTGCTGGCTTTTAAAATTTTAACATTATATTGGATGGACTTTAATAGCTTTCTCGCTCTCTGTAATCATTTGGATCCAAAAGATTAGAATAAAGTAAAAAATACATTTCTGACACATTTTTATGCCCACCTGTGGTATTACATTACTGGATTTCTGTCCATCAAACTTCAAATGATTTTACTTGCCACTGTTATTGCAATTTGCTTTTTTAGGGCTTTGGCCTTAGGGTTCTGTATAACTGCTCTAACAAAGACAATGCTCTGTAGTAATAAATGTATGCACTACATAATTTAATTTGTATTGAACTGAATATTGCATTTTAAGTGGAAAGCAGTATTTTAAATAAGTCAACTGTGCATAAAGTAAAATATAGTTTGTTTTACATGATTTATGGTTCAAAAATTAGTAAATCGTCTGTTTCTCATAGTTGTCTTTAAACTATTCAAGAATTGCAAATACATATACTGCAGATATTCTAATGTCATACAATTAAATACTGCAATACATACTAGTGATTTTTAGGGTTTCCCACACACAGTTGTGTTATAATTTAACCTGTACAAAAACAAAGATAATGGACCAGACTTGGGAGCTTTCTGACCCATCAGAACCCCTCCGTAGGCCTTGTCAAATTTTGATTAATCACCACATGCCAGCATTTATAGATGAGTCGGTTTACATTAAGATTCAGGCTCCCTGTAGCCATGGCATGTTCTTAATCAGTAACCTTGGTTCAGGTAGCTAGCTGCACTGTGGCCTAAAGGGAGCAGCTTTTGGCCAGCTGGAAGCTGTCCACTGTCCTAGATCCCGGGAATGTGCCACCACACCTGCTGTGAATCACCTCCTGTCCTTGGGCTTCTGAACCTCAGGGCCATGCAATATTTTGCCTTTACACTGTCAGAGATTTATGATGTCTACTAACTTGCAATTATGCTAATTTAATAACATTTAGGTGGAAAACAAAAGGCCACACAATACAAATAAATGTAACCAGTAGAACCATAGACAATATATATGTTAGGAGATATCTCTGTGGAGTTAATTATGATGTACGTTTGTTTAGTGATTTTTAGCTGCCCTTGTAACGTTACTGTACAGGGTTCTAAGTGTCAATTCTCGGCTATTATTTTTGTAGTGTCCTGAAGTAGAAGTGTATAATTTTGAATAAAGCTAAGAATCCTAAAGAATACTAAATTATATGTACTTGGTTTTACTTTTTGTTTCTAAAAATGTTTTTAAAGAATGAAAACACTACATTGTTAAATATAACTTACTTTTGTCATTTGTAACGTGATGAAAAAAACTGGATAACTCAAGGCGAGAGTATTGTCTTTTTCCCTCCATAACTTCATGTTCCAGAACTTGATTACCACTAAATGCCAGATGGCGTATACCAGATTTCCCAATCACAATAATTTCAAACACATTCATTCTGTTCTTTGGCAACATTTTTAGACTTGATTAGAATAGTTGGATTTGTTTGTTTGAGATAATTGCATACTCTGTGATCACTGATAAAGGGAAACATACTGACACTTGCAACCATTATTAGCAAGACAGTGACAAGCTATAACAACAAGAGAAAGCACAGTTCTGTATACTGCCTGATCAAGGGATATTGTTGGGCTTAAAAGATTTGTACTGTTTAAATGATTATTATATGAAACCTAATATTGAAATTGCAATAAGTAAATTAAGCTTAGTTATTTATTTGCATGAAGTTCAGTGAGGTTAAACACTGTGATCTTGTTATGTCCATCACTGGTTTAAGTTACTGCATTTCAGAAGTCTTTATTTAATTACTTTATTTAAAATGTATTTAATCTTGGTCCTACTGTCGGACACCACTAGCCTTAAATAGGAAAAGTATACTATTAATTGACAGTGCAGAACTATAATAACAGAAAAAAGTTTATAAACTATTTTTTTTTTAATTGGACCACTTAGTATAGGTTTGAAAATGTAGAGTAATCATGATAAATGCAGTCTCATTTTCCAGAAGATTTAGCCTAATGATGTGGAAAAGATGTCAACAACCAAATACGGCTACCTTGAAATTACCTGTACAAATCAGAGTATGAGCAAAAGAGCAAAAGAGACAGGCAGCTGTTTGCTTTCAATTATAAAGATTAAAGTTGTACTCTTTTAAAACTAAAACTAATTAAAACAAAAGTGCTATTTGACTTGATACTTGTTGAGGGTCACTACCAAGGGGGGAAAAAATACATTTTTAAAAAGAACTTTTATTTATGATTTATAAAATGTATGATTTTATGTATTGATATATATATATATATATATATATATTTATATAGGCGGCACGGTGGCTTAGTGGTTAGCACATTCGCCTCTCAGCACTAGGGATTCCCAGTTCGAATCCCCATCTGGGTGGAGTTTCCATGTTCTCCCCGTGTCCGCGTGGGTTTCCTCCGGGTTCTCCGGTTTCCTCCCACAGTCCAAAAACATGGATCAAGTGAATTGAGTTCTCCAAATTGCCCCATATAGTGTGTGTCTGTGTGAGTGAGTGTGTGCCCAATTATGGATTGGTGCACTATGCAGGCCAGCTTTCCGATGATCATGAGCCCCACATAGTAGATATTAGGGTGGAGGTTGATTCTCAGCACCTCAGCAATGGTGGTAGTGTGTTGTGTATATTGTGCTGATATGAGTCGATCAGGCACAGAATACATATAGTACATCAATACATAGAGGTGTCTGATCCACTCGTAAAATCATCCTAATAATACTTGCACTGCATTCCAATTTTGCATTCCAGTGTAACCGATCATTTAATAGCCGACTTTAGCTATTTAATATTTAAAACTACCATTTTCCTGACAGGAAATAGCCATCAACTTCTAAGAATGTTCAGACTTCAAGGCTATTGAATATACAGCTCATGGTGTCTAAAACACTGGCGTAGTAGGATCAGCATCAGAGACAGGTGCATTTGTCAACAAACGCATGTGCACTTGTGTCAAAGCTGGATTCAGTCGCCCACGGCCGAAGGGTAATGATTACACATAGTGATCCTAGTTGGCAACTTATTCAGGTCCACAAGACAAAATTGCTGCATGACAAGGAAGTAGTCAGAGAAGATTAATGTGACTTGTTGCAACAATGCAATATTATAGCAACCTTACTTCATCATTCATTCAACCCCACAGATTTGCCTTTGAGAATTAGTCCTCCAGCTTGCAGATAAGAGCCAGCACCCTCGGCTTTCTACCAGACACCGCACAATAAACAGCAGCACATTATACACAAAGTATGAAACCCATATAATGTTAATAATATTTTAAAAAATCAGCTGCAATAATCCATAGAATGTTACAGGCATAATATTTACATAAACACAAATGAATAATTGCAATATGTGAAATACATAAGTGAGTAATTGTTTAAATGCCCATGATTGTATTGATCAAAAATCTTTTCAGCTTTATATGAAGAGTTTCCCTTTCCCATGAAGACCTTCATTTTTAGTGAAGCTATTAGTTCATGCAACAGGCCTTAAATTAGCTGTCTTTAATGGATGATGCTTTACCCTTCTTGCTTTTCCATAATGCGCAGCGCTGAATTATTATATGGCTATAATAACAGCAAAACAAAGACCATGTAAAACAGACTGGACCAATTGGTAAACACCCTAATAGCTGCTTACAATCCGTCTCATCCTGCAACTACTCTACTAATATAAATCTGATGACTGAATCATTACATGATATGAATTAAAAACATATAAATTCCCTGAAATTCAAATCTTGGTTCTTGGAGTATGTGGTAGTAGCTTGGTACGGTCTTTTAAGAACAAGTCCCTAGGGTCACGAGCCTTTCAATTTCCCAAAGTTCCATTACTGTGAACATACATTGTTGGAGCTGAGACAATCATCTGGTCATGTAACACCATCCACCAGTGTTTAAGCTTTTGTTGAAAAGTCATACCTTCACAATGACACTGTTGTACCAGCAAGTTTATTTATTTTACGCTAAAAGCAACACAACTGAAGTAGATACTATTGTTGCTCAACCCCAGAGCCTTCTATACTATTAAACTAGACAAAAACATTAATGCAGACACGAGGTACAACTTTCTAAGGTGAGTTTTACAGAGAAAAGAATGGCAGCCAATTACAATTGGATATTAAAGCTCAGTGGTGGCAGTGTTAACTGTCAACACAGTGCTGAACTTAACATGACAAATGCTCAAGACATCTAATGTCAATCTTTTATGTAAGCATAAAAATGCATCCTATACAACAGAACAGCTGACTGGTAACATTGCTCATTAAGTAATTCACCAAAATGATAAAACTAATTTACACAATAGGTCTTTCAGGAAGGTGAAATCTTGCCTTGAACACGTCAAGTAAGTGTTTTCACACAGCACTTTTGTGTTCAGTTTTCCACTGACACAAACATTTATTAACATTTATTAATTACCATTCTTTTCTTTACCCTTTAAAAAATAAGAAAAATAGATTCTCTGTAAGATTGCTGTTTCTTCTCTCAAATACAATTAATCATTCATTTAATATTTTATTTTTAGCACAGCATCAAGTTAAGTAGTTCCTAAATGGCCAGGAGACACACTCTAAATAGTCCTCCTACTTTATTAAATGGTTTTGCATCTGCTAGCAATTAGTAAGATAACATGCAACTTGCAGACTTAACCATGTGGATGAAATTTCTGTTATGACCGGTTGAGTTACAAGTGAGAATTCATTTTTTGCTTTAATTTGGCTGCACTAATCAGGATGCATTTTTTTCTAAAACATAAGGTAGATGATTATATAAATTCATCATACACTGTATTGACCAGGAAAAAAAACAGTTACCTGCTATCTAGAAATGCAAAAATATCCATACCTTTTTGCATGCTGACAAATTGCTATTGTTGGAAGGAAACCATCCTTCACATCCAACATCCAAAACACATCCAACATGTACCATTTGAAACCCAGGGAAACATTTGCATACAACTAGATTCATAGACATATGAATGTGCCATTGAATTTAAATGATTTGCCAGATGACCAGCCCACTGAATAGAGTGGCCAAGTCTAATAATAAATTCCTAGGCATCCTAAATGATCATTAATAGCTGAAAGCTCACTGCTGATGGTAGAGTATGCTTTGCTACAAAACATACCTTTTATTATCACTCTATGAATTCCCATTTCCCTCTGCTGTGCCTGTCCTAGGTAATGAGCTAGAATTGCATCATCATTTTCCTGTAATTCAGTCACATTAGATAAAAGTTGAAAGCTTACAGGTAACTGACTTTCATCTTCAGAGCTTTCAGCTAGCTGCATTTCACCTTTTCTTTTCCCACCCATCTTATTAATTGTGAAATTTTTGTCTTTATTGATCCTGTTACCAGTTTAATTGAAAAAAATATTTCAATAAAATAAAAAAATAAGAGAAAGGCTTTGTTTTGAGACTTCTGACTTTAAGCTGCCTCCATGTGAAAGCAACTGCAGTCTTACTTGAGTTTGGCAGATCTTGAAATAAAAAAAAATATATGCCAATCAATTAACACTACTACTAAAAAGCAGGAGAATGTGGCTCAGAAACACAGACGGAAGAGTGAAAATTAGATCAGTGACAACTGATGTGTGATAAATTGAATATATTTAACTGTATGACTTTGCATGTGTCCTGCATTGTTTGTAACTATGTCAAGAAATATTTATCAATGGTGTGGTCTGGATAATGATTATAAACTCCAAATAAACAGTGCAGTACAATAAAATGTCAAAAAACATGTCACCTAACATTTTAAACTTATATTCAGATACACATGCTTGCAGTGGGCTGACCTCACAGCCATTTTTGTTTTTTAAAAAAAGATACTTTAGTAGGTGACATAGGCTGCTGTCAGCCATTGCTTTCTCCTATGATTTTAGGGGATTGGCTTCAGGTGTGTCAAAATCAGGTACTGGAGAGGGGAACCTGCCAGCTCCTCCACTTGTAGCATACTCAACTTATACTCAAGTGCTTTGAAGCATCATTCCTGCTGTTTTTGGTCGGAACACCTAAAAGCTTCACAGGATTTCGTTTGAGCCCTGGAGCATACCGGCTAGATCGGCAATCGTTGGCTCCCTGCTCTCTGACTCACCCGTTTCCTTTCCACTTTCATCCTCACCTAGATTCTTTATTTGATTTTCTTTCTGTCTGTATCTCTCTCTATTATACATCAGCTTCTCTACATATACAGCAGCCTTCCACAGTCTGTTGAGTTATTTTTTTATTACAGCAGCTTTTAATCTTGATTAACATTGCATACATAAATAAATGCACATTAGCTATTTGCATCAATGGTTGTGTGATGCTTTGTCTTCAGAAATCAACTAAATATGTAATTTGGAACCTATATTTTAGTGTCTTCATGAGGCTCTTTAAAATAGCAGATTATGTTTTAAATTAAGAACTACCTCTCAGGAGTTATGGCATGAACAGGTTGATCACATATCTTTAACCATAACAATCAGTTCCATTGGAATGCTCCACTGACAAGCTTCACATGCTGATAGCAATCAACTGCCTTTTGTCTGGTAAAAAAAAAAAGCAATAAGAGAACCGCTCACTCCGCTGGATTTCATATTTTTCATGATGTTGGGGTCTATAATTTCACTGGATGTATGACATACAGAAGTTAAATGAAAAGGAGAATGTCATGTTTGCTTTTATTAGCAATCGATTTTTAAATCCTGCAGGATTCTAGTTTTGCATACCAGCAGACTTTAAGCAACGAGTTTCCATTTCTGTTTTCAAAAGAATTCTAAAGAAGGTTAAAAATAAAAAATAAAAAAACAACAAAAAGGATATTAAAAATACTTCAGTACAAGTTAAATTCCTGCATAATATATATATATATATATATATATATATATATATATATATATATGTAAAAATATATTCATAAAGGCATAACTTTGCATCCATGTACTTACAGTAGTAAATAATATACAAAAATAACTGAATTTTTGAGGTGTAAGATCAAATGTGTACATTTTCTCCCTTGCTTTCGGAACGAGGGCCGGTCTCCTAATTTTTAACTAGGAGATTGTTAACACTATCTATTACAAAAAAAAAAAGATACACCTTTTGTTATTTGATTAGTGAATGATTTTATTTTTAATGTTAAACAAAATGTACTGCTATTAGAATTGAAAAACATGTACAATGTTGGAAATATATTAATTGTTACTCCACATTGCAGGATAGCCATAGAATATAACTAGTTGAGTCTTAACCTGGCAATTAGAGTTAGGCAACTAAGAAATAAATTGAAGACAATAAACAAACCTGGGGAGATAATAGCAACAAAGCAAATAAACACAACAGAAAGCAAAATTTAAACCATCTAAAAATATACAATGTCTTACTAAGTAGAAAAACGTACACAAACATGACCTGCAATGCTAATGATATACTCACAGGATTTCTATGATGGCAATCAATCTGATTTACAGAGACCTGATGCAGAAAGTCTTAAATAAATGTGAGGAGCCAATCAGAATATAGAAGTGGCAATTGACACAATCAGGGTCGTGAGGTATTAAAGGAAGTAAAAATAAATACAAAATAAAAGCTCAAGGTCTCAAGGCCAAGTTCTTCCTGGCAGCAATAAAAGTAAAACAAATAAATAAAGTTTTTTTTGTTTGTTTTTTATAAAAAAAATAAAATAAAAAAAAACATCCTCCTCATCTGTTTCTTTAGGCTTGTGGATCAAGGCTTGTGCTACAGCTGCAATAAGACCAGCATTTGTGATAAAGTGTTTTACAGTGGGCAGCTGCTGTTCTACCAACTAGCTGAGCAAGCAACACTTTGGGTTCAAGCTGACCAAATATTGCATTAGGACAATAGAATACAAAGGTAATATTACCACTATATTAATCTCACTGCCTCATGAATTATTACTTTCACTTTCTTTAAATACTAAACAGAGTTAATTTGGAAACAAAATAGATTTTTTTTATCTTGTTAGGTGTACAAACTCGCATGGTTGGTTAATTAATTTTGAGCAGTATTTGTGTTGTTTGATTGAAGTATTTAACTTTGAGCAAAATTTAACTATTAGCCATGAATATACAAATACAAACTTGTAGTTAAATATTAAAAGTATCTTAGCCCTAAAAAGATCATAACCTTTATGTGCCAGAACAAGAAAAAGCTGAAGTGTAACAATGTCTATACATTTTTAAAAAATAATGTGCTTTGTGAGAAATGAAGATTGATGCTTTAGTGCTGTATAAGCATTATTTTTTATATGTTTTAACTAGTGCCCAGCGATAGATTGGCGCCCTGTCCTGGGTGTATCTGCCCAACGCCCAAAACGTTCTCCCCTGCATGGGGAACCTCACCGCGTCCCTAATATTGAATAAAGCGGAAGATAATAAATGAATGTTTTAACTAGGGTGTGATATACATATTTATTACAAAATGAATAGAGGGTTGATCAGCTGGTTCTGTGGATGAAACTGGAGGATAACTTTTCTCAATCAGGTATGTGAGGGTGCCTAAGAGAATTTGAACATCAAATTAAATAATAAAACTAAAACAAATTTAAAAAAATAATTGAAGGAAACTGGTGTTTGAAAATTCCATTATTTTAATGCAAAGAAAACAGTGGTGAAATGCCTATTATGAAAAGAGTTTACATGGGGAATCATAGCCTCAAAGAGTTTTACAATAACATAAAGCAATTTTCTATGTGAAATGCAGCATTATTTGAGTCATTATCCTTTAATATATAGCCTTTATTTCACCATTCTGTAATCATTGGCTTTAAATAGACAATTATTTGTAAGGAGTTGACAATTACAAGACTTGCCACATTGATTCCATAACAATCCTAACATAATTACCTGAGGTCATACTGAATGTCCTTCAACTATAGGTTGTTTCAGACATCAGCTTGCTTAGAACTGAAACATAACATTTTATACATGCATTATAGGTGTCTCCTGCTGAGTGAGAGTGAGAACTTGATCTAAACAGGCCAGAAAAAGAAACAGAACACTTTCTATGTGTATTCTAAGTGTACAACTTCTAAAGACAATAAAATAATTATATATGATTTTATTACAACTAAAATAGACAAAAATCATGGACATTAAAAATCTAAATAACCTGCATATCATATTTAAGACATTTCAGATAATCCAGATTATTAATCCAGTGTATTTAATAAATTAAGTGTTGATTCAATTTAATTAGATTTAGTAAACAGCAAACATGAAATGATTACATTTGCAAATTGAGTCATGCAAGATGAAGGGGATATATTACAGCAAAATAAAATCTTATTGCTAATAGAATTTCAGAACAAGCTTCTATAGATCTTTATTAATAAGGATGCTTTGATGTTACACTGATTAAATATTGCAAAAAGTTTATAGAGGACTTTTCTAATATATGTGAATTAAATGCAAACCTTTTCCAATTACATTCATGAATAGAGCCTGCAAGACACTGATAAGAGACTTGGCATGATGCATATCAAAAGAGTGTTTGAGGCAATTGGATCAATAAGCTTAGATGTTGGTCCTGCCCAAGTTCACTATTTTTTTTTTTAACCTGGATAAACCACAACAATGAGCTCAATGATTAAATAGGACCAATGTGACTAAATAGGAGATTAAATGAAGTGAAGCTATGGACATCCTATAAGATAAACATTTTTTTCTCTGTGGCAATCTATGACAAAGTCCCTGAATCAATACCATATTTTTTGTGAACTATGGTGCCTACTAAGAGTTTGATCTATATGGCAGTGGTTCATTTGTGTTTGTGTGACTGCATTTGCTTCTGTTAGTTCTGTTAGAAATGTTGCAACTGATTTGATGTTTAGGAGATTAGGGATGTAGTAAGTAGTAAGTGTTTGCATTTTCAGAAAACTGATTTTTCACAAGCCCTGTCTATGTTGCTCTTACGGATTACTGGGATGTAATAAAATAGAATGTTGGCATAGCATAATTTTAATAACACACTTTTTCCATAAAAAGGGTGGGTTGGTGGGATGTGCTAAACGCTTAATATTGCAAAATAATGTTTTCATTTTGTTTCCCACTGTCAAGTTCAAACAAATATTTAAATAGCTTAGTTTTTAAGGTAAAAAATTTTAAAGTGACAATTTAATACCTAATTTAAGCCATAAGATGTTTGGTGTTTCTAAATTTAACCATTTAAATTGGTAAGCTATTTGAAAATATATTATCTAATAGACAAATTCTCAGTTGCATTATACTTATTAATCCTTATACTAAATTTAATTATTTATATTAGCATCTATAGAGTGGTTGATTTGGAGGGTTATGTCATTATGAATCAATGTTTTTGTTGGAGTGACTAGAAGCTTCGGTTATGCCAAATTTAGCTTGATGGGTTTTTGTCCAATAATTTGTACCAGTGAGGCAGATGATATGCGAGCAGAAATTGAGGTGTCATTTGAAGCAAAGGGGTTATGTAGCTGGGTGTCAATGGCATAGCAGTGATATGAAAACCTGTAGGCCTGAAAGACTGGGTTGAATGAAGTCATGTATAATAAGAAAATGAAGGAGGCATTCTAAGCCCCTGGGTACTTCAGTGTTTGCTTGATGTGATTTAGACTCCCCATTTCTCCACGTCACCTAAAAAGATCTTCGTATGGTCAGAACCATTTAAGTCCCATTTCAGAAAACCTTATTTTAGACAGAGGGGACAGTAAAATGTGATGATTCACGGTGTCAAAAGCCAGTGAGAATCCACTGTTGAGCAAAATAAGGACGGAGGACTGAGACGCTGCATTGGGATATTTTAATATAACGAAATTCTTAGTGGAAGGGTCATTTGATTAATAATTTACAAGTTTTAATTCATTGTATATATGTACATACACATTTACACTTATTGGCCACTTTGACACTTGCTCATTGTGAAGTTTTTTTTTTTTTTTTTCGGTTATGCATATTGATTTAAAAGCTGTTGAAGGATAAACACTTCTCATTTCACTTATTAAATATTTTATTTATAAAATGTTTCTTTGCATGAAAGACATACAAGTCATTTAGCATTTCACATCATACTATTATTATTATTTTTTTCATTTTAGTATGTAAATAACTTGGTGCACTGCATGACTAGATTGACTTCAGGTCACTGTACTGTTCATGCTAGAACAACTTGTCTCTTAATCATGAATGTTGTACTACTACTACTATTATTATTATTATTATTATTATTATTATTATTATTATAAGAAGAAGAAAAAGGAGAATAACAAAAAACTGAAGAAAAGAATATGTAGGCATAGTTACTTTTAAAAAAATTATATCAGACCTGAATGATAATCTTAATTAAACCTATAAATTCAATTCCACTCCTGCACTCTTACTGGCTGTGAATGATGCCACAGAGACAATGCCATATATTTGTTAGTGATTTACAAAAACTGTTACATTAACAATTAAAAACAGCTAGTTTAAGCAGTTCTATTACTCGGACTACCAACACTGATCAGGACCGTCTCCATTTTTAGTAAAAACTTTACTATTTATGTTGTTCCACCATTTCCATGTCCTTTATTTTGACTGATAAGATACAGCCAGCTTGTCAATCTTACTTGTTGCTTAAGGTGCAGAATCAGCATGAATGTAATTTTTAACAGACAAAGAAAAAAAATTACATGCTGTCACAGAGCAGCACATTATGAACCTTTAAAATCTTTACACTTAAAAGTAGATTATTTTTTCGTTTCATTCTTACTGTTTGTGTCTTTTAAATTCACTTTCTTTTGTATGCTTTGTACTTGAGGTTAATAGTTTATTATGACCCAATATGCAGTGTTGATGTTACATTTAAGATGCATTTATATAAACTAATGTCTCTTTTACAGATCAGCAAAACAGTTAATACCATTTGTAATTTTGTATATTAATATTGTATATTCGGGCGGCACGGTGGCTTAGTGGTTAGCACGTTCGCCTCTCAGCGCTAGGGATTCCCGGTTCGAATCCCCATCTGGGTGGAGTTTCCATGTTCTCCCCGTGTCTGCGTGGGTTTCCTCCGGGTTCTCCGGTTTCCTCCCACAGTCCAAAAACATGGAACAAGTTAATTGAATTCTCAAAATTGCCCGCTATAGAGTGTGTCTGTGTGAGTGAGTGTGTGCCCAGCGATGGATTGGCGCCCCCCCCCCCCCCCCCCCCCCCCCCCCCCCCCCCCCCCCCCCCCCCCCCCCCCCCCCCCCCCCCCCCCCCCCCCCCCCCCCCCCCCCCCCCCCCCCCCCCCCTGTATATTGAAACCGGAGAACCCGGAGGAAACCCACGCAGACACGGGGAGAACATGGACACTCCACCCAGATGGGGATTCGAACCGGGAATCCCTAGCGCTGAGAGGTGAATGTGCTAACCACTAAGCCATATTGTATATTAATATTATTAATAAATATTTATTAATTGTTTTGTAGTTTAAAGCTCATTAAGTGCTTAATTTTCTAATTACAAATGTAATGAGACATTTTTTTTCTTGTTTACCATCTCATGTAAATGACACAGTGAACTAATAGGAATATGTAAATTAAATCAGAATAAATGTGTCCTGTATAGCATTTGATTGCCTTTTTCAGCTGCCATGCAAATTATAACATCTAATTTGATTATATGACCAGATTATGTTATTGTATTGGCACAATTCCTCACCCAGTCTGACCATGAGTAGCCCTCACATAGGGTTGTTTAGTTGATTGCTAATTCTGACAACAAAAAGCAAGTTGTGTATCACCTGCAGTATTGCAGGCTTTTTTTTTACATGTTGAAATTCGTAAAGTGTTCAGCATCAATTTTAAGAATATATTACATGTAATACTCAGTTTGTAACATTAACAGCTTGGGTATTCAACTACAGAACAATATATTTAACCTAAACAACCAAGTATGAAAATCCTTGAAAATTGAAAATCGTCCCACTGTCATTTTCAGTGACTTTTTTTCTGTTACTACAGTGTTAATGCAAATTCATTTTCATTTACTGATGACGTCCCTCCAGCCATCACATTTTTTTTCCCCTTTAGACCGTAGTTTAGAAAGTAAATCATTTATTTCTGTAAGACAATGACAAATCTGCATGTCTACACTCATCTTGAAAATTGCTCACTCTACACAACCCCCCCCCCCCCAATCCCCACAAACCTGTTCCCATAGTGATGTCAGCTCTCATTTTCACTGTCGTTCTTCCCATGCATGCATCATGGCTCCATTCCTCCCTGGGCAGCTCTTGGCATTATGACTGATTAGCCAAACTGATTTTCTATTCTGTCTCATATCTAAGAAGTTCAGACATTCAGGGCATTTGGCAGTAAAGACAGACAGGTGAGTGAGGCATGGGGCTTTGTGTCATTTTTTTACTGATCAGAAACATAGTTATGGGCACAGATTTATCTACAGAATAATTTGGGATCGATATGAACTGTAAATATTTGTCAGGGAAGAAGAAAGTGGTTTTTGAACATTTTTCCAACACTGTCTTTAGCCTTATTAAAATATCAGGATCTATTTATATTAATGCAATTCTAAAAAATATCCACATGATCCCATGCCACTTGCATAATAGCCTCACCAGTCTATAATTGTCACAAGTAGTTTCTAGTGTGAGCTTTGGTGTCTGGATATGAACTTGTCAAATGCCATAATGAAAATTTATTCTCAAGAGTGGCACTTTAAATTATACTATCTACTACTATAAAATTCATTTTCACTAATAAATTTGTGTTGTACCTAAGAACGGTCCTGCTGTAATTAAGAAGGTAAGTCGCATCCAAGTACTGCAAATCAAATACCGTTTAATTCATCGTCATTAAGTTTAAACACCTGTATAACAGTTTTGACAGTTTTTTTTTTTTTCACCTAGAAAATTTACATGTGTAGAAATATAATGACCATGAGGAAAGGAACCAGGATTTTGGAGCAGAAATTACTTTCCTATTAATGTTGAAAGTGTTTGAAGTTAATTTGTAGACAATTCAAGTTGAAAGATTTTTATCCTCAACCCAGAAGAAATTGTGATGGTCCTGGGCCCACCAAACTGAAATATGTCAATAAACTAAAGCGACATCAAAGAAAGGACCAAAAATCATTCAGAGCGATGTTAAATGTGGAAAAAATCATACACAAGATGATTACTTTATGTTATTACTGCTTAAAGTAGTTTTACAAGCTATTGATTAATGTGATGTACCTAATTTTTCACAGATGGCTAATCCAATTTGTCTTATTTTTTGTTGTTGGCACAGTGCAGTTTGTCAAGTGGTGTTCACATGAGGTTCAAGCTATTTTTTTTTCTTTATTATTATATCATATTATTAAGGCCATTCAGCAAACACTTTTATTCAAAGCAACTTACAAGTGTCCCAACTTGATGGTTCGAGTCAGAACACAGGGTTTACTATCCAGGACTCCTTAAGCCATGAGAATTAAAATTTTTGCTCAAGGGTCCACAGTGACAGCTGTGGGGGACTAAGGATTTTACCTTTCACTATTCAGATTGCTGGCCCATCCACCCAACCAATATTGGTAATAAAACTTCGTAATAAATTATTTGAAAAGGGATTTTTAGTAATAAACAGTTTATTTTACAATAGAGTAGCCTTTTTATTATTGCATTTCTGCGATTGCTTCAAGGCCTGGAAATTATTCACATTCCCAAAGGCTGCTCTCCTAGTCCAATTAATAATGTGCTAATGCTTCATTCAATGAGTGGGGAAAGTTAAAGTGCAGAGACATTAAGTCTTAACTAACCATGTAGGCTAATTGCTTTGCCACCACCATCTTCTTTCCATTAAAATGTTGTTTGCTGCAGTGGAAGTATTTTATAGAATTCAGTCTCCAAATTCACTAGTTGACGCATAAAGATTTTGAGCTCAAAAACTGGCTTTAATTCACTGTAGAAAATTCTAATTTATGGGCTTATCAAAGTTTTCTGGTAATAAGAAGTCATAAACTATAAAATTTTCAACACAATATGGCCCTTTTCACTCATGCAAGCATATAAAATGCTCCTAAGACATAATGGACATCTGTTACTCTTAGTAGCCATCATGTCCATCCACGCACTTTGTCCAGTTAGTGTGTCCCACACATTTCCCAAAATGTCTTCAATAAAGACAACTCTGGCAATAAACCTCTCCTCGACCTCTTACTTTGAGCTTTAAAATAGGCCAAGCTGAAAAAAAAGGAGTTATAATAAGTGACACAGATAAACTGGACAAAGAGGCCAGTTGATTCAAAGCACTGTCATTCGTATTCGCCCACTGAATTGTATTTCCGGGCAATTGTATTTGTGAGCCTTTGATGTTCAGTGTTTATACAGTCATATCAGCATAGACAAGCAGTTTTTCTTCAGTATTTAAGCAAATGTAGTCGCTTTTTGTCCTGTCACTAGTGCATGTGGTTTAAATGTCACTGAAAACAGTCATTTGAAGTGACACAATTAACATGCAATCAGCTAGAGCTGAAGCAGTAGGCACAGCTGACAGGCAACCATGAAATATTCTAGTATGTGTTAATGTCTAGTATGTGTTAATCTGGCATTGCAAACCAAACCAGAAATATATATATATATATATATATATATATATATATGTGTGTGTGTGTGTCCAGTGATGGAGTGGGGCCCTGTCCAGGGTATCTGACAATCAGCCTAAGTGTTTTCCCACTGCCACTTACAAAAGAGAATGAAATCAAGGGTTTAACAAATCCCACAAATGATAAATGACTGTCATTTCATCTGACCTTTGGGCTTTTTTTTGAAGGTTTATCATCTAAAATAACATCCCAAGTGATTCTAAGAAAAGAAATCTGTCAAGGGCACTGACCTTACTAGGTCTCTCGATTCTCCAGCAAAATGTTTGTATGTGATCCCCCCCCCCCCTCGATATCTTTGTGAATGGCCTGAACTCATAGTGTGTACTGCAATGAACCTGGCTGTATGAGGCAATTTAATTCTGCTTATCTCTCTCTTACCTCCTGCTTCCATTTGGATGTTGTGAGCTTTATTAGCACACACCTCCAAGCACTTCTCTAAACAAGACACTAGGGCAAGTATAACATTTTGCTGCCAAAAACAAGGGCATTGCATTATTATTTGAATAGTTTTTAATGCCTGGAAGTGGTAAAGACATTTAGACTATAATTAAAAGAAATCTGGATGTCAATTCTCCAGTTAGAAAACTAGTCTAGTAGCATCATGAACATCTGTTTTTGTTTGTGAGGAGAAAATTCTTGAAGCTCTGAATTGAAGTACTGACTCGGCATGTTATTTATTTTAAATGAATGCATGTAATAGTGTTTTTCACATCTTAGTGTGACCGTGGGGTAATACCTATGTAAGGAAGAGCTCTGACTGCATACATAATATAACTTCATAAAGTTTCACAAGTGTTTAAAGTAAAGAGTACAAAGCTGTAATTGCCTACTCATGAAAAGGAAACCCTATTTGAAAGATAAACCTTTTTTTTTTTAAAACATAGTATTTGAAAGTCTGAAAGAGAGCCTAGAAAGCCAACATCTGGAAACAGAAAAAAGCTTTGGCACCCTCTGGTGTTAACTTTATTTTCTGATTTTATCCTATATTTAACAGTAGCCAGTAGAGGCAAAACAAGGAGACTTTGGCTATATTAAAATATTATCTAAGGACAGCACAGTGAATCCAGTGTTCTGGCAGATGGTTGGTTCATAGGGGGGAACACATTACTGAGTGTATGCAACGAAGAAAACTGAATATCAATATCAACCCAGCCCTCAACACAAGTGCAAATGTCCGTAATTAAATCAGTTACGATGCAAATATTGGGAGTGTTTTGCATAATTTCACATTATGCCTACGTGGTTGATATGCAGATTTCCAAAACCTGCTATGTATTAAAATCTCATTGAGAATCGATGTAGCTGCTGTGACGGTCTGCCTCCTGATGTCTTGCATCTGTTTCCCAGCTCTTGCAGGGTCATGGGTATTTGTTGAAGCTAATTATTATCTGTCAGGGCACAGCAAGACAGTGCAGACCACTGCGCTGTGTCCATCCAGTGTGATCGCAGGCTGCATTTAAATGGTGGCAATACCCCCCCCCCACCACCTCTACTGCCGAGCTGAGCAGCATGTGTTAGTGCTCTTCTGCACCAGTCCTATGTGCCACGCCATCCGTACCATGCTTACAGATCAAACGTTTTCCCCCTGCCTTCAGAGCTGCCACTGAGTGCTAAGGCAGCATTCATCATCCACTAAAATGTAAGATGTGACACAGGGCTTGGCTGATTGGTCGGCTCACACTGGGATTTCGCAGCTGGATCTACACCTCGTCCATGTGCAATGGACTGTTGTGCTAAGCCATAGGAGACCCCAATTTTCTCTCTGTGTGAGTGCGTGTGTCTAGGTGGATGTGTGTGTGTATGGGGCAAAAGCTGTGGGAACCAAAACCTGTGTACAAACTTGCAAGTCCCCACAATATACATACTAATTATATTTTTGGTGTAGGTTTATTGTAGGTTAGTAATGGGCTATTAGTTAGCATGCTTAAGATTGAGGCAAATATTTGTAAAATATAAAGATGTACACGGGGCGGCACGGTGGCTTAGTGGTTAGCACATTCGCCTCTCAGCGCTAGGTTCGAATCCCCATCTGGGTGGAGTTTCCATGTTCTCCCCGTGTCTGCGTGGGTTTCCTCCGGGTTCTCCGGTTTCCTCCCACAGTCCAAAAACATGGATCAAGTTAATTGAATTCTCAAAATTGCCCAATTTAGAGTGTGTATGTGTGAGTGAGTGTGTGCCCAGCGATGGATTGGCGCCCTGTCCTGGGTCTATCTGCCCAGCGCCCGAGACGTTCTCCCCTGGATGGGCATGGGGCCCCCCCCCCCCCCCCCCCCCCCCCCCCCCCCCCCCCCCCCCCCCCCCCCCCCCCCCCCCCCCCCCCCCCCCCCCCCCCCCCCCCCCCCCCCCCCCCCCCGATGTACAGTCCTTATAAAGCTTAAAAATGCACGTGTGTGTACAGAATATGTACAGCAACACATTTTCCATAAATGCTACTTGGTTTAGCTGTATGGATACTTTTTGAATATGAATAAAGAACAGTGCTTCTCTGTGTTCTTTCTTCATTTCAAAAAGACAATAAGCAAAGATTACCATATTATCATTTCAAGCAAGGAGCCACCTGCCCAGAATATTTAACCCTAGTGTGAAATACAACTGCCAGGGTTATTATAATTTAATTTGGTAAGAGATATTCTCTCTAATCAAAGCAAAATTACAATAGCTGTTAATGAAAGAGCCAGGTGATTGCTGCAATGTCATTTATCTGACTAAAATGCAGTTCTTGTTAAGAATCAATTGATCCTAGAATCATACATATATCTGTGAGTTTTAGTGATGTTCTACATTTAAACAAATATAACATTTTCAGTAAATATGTTTCTGTATCTGGAAAAGCAATTTGATGCATTATTTACATGAAGAATATGCATGTGTGGAAAAAATTGTTGTTGGCATAAGCACTGTTTATCCGTGATTAGTTTATCTTTTGAACATAGCATTATTGTGGAATATAAATTATATGCAATGTGAATCGTAATAAGCCTTTTCAGATTAATTTGCTTTCATTCATTTATCAGGCCAGGTGTAGGTGAATAGAGTAAAGAGGATTGGGAACAACCATACACTATTAAATTAACCGATTCCACATACCTCATTGATACTATCTCTGTTAGGAGCAATATAAACATTTATAATGCTCTGCAACAGAAGCAAGTTGGAAGCATGACACCACCTTAAATGTTTTAACAATGCTGTATTAAAAAGTCATGTATATAAACAACTATGATTCATCAGTAAACCTAGAGGAGTAACTTCAGGAGCTTGCAGTACATTCTGATTTCAGATATATCTGCTAGGTTACAATGATGCGTATGTCGGGGGAGACACAATTCTATTGCTCTTTTGCGTAGGTGCTGAGGAGTGCACAATACCCACTCTAAATAACCCCTTATACTGATTTTGTTCTCTCTTTCTATAAAACACTTTTTTTTTCTTCCATACTGTTGCCATGGCATCAATATCCATAGTAACAAATATAAATTTACTAGAGCATTTATACAGTCCACTTTTTAAAATTCTTATTAAGCTTTGCTTTTTTGGTTCTGACTTGATGTTTTTGGTTATTTTTCATTACCTGTTCTTCACTTTGGCACAGCAGATCAGCCTGACCAAGCATTCATTGGATTTGTTTGTATTTCATATGGACACATTTCTATGCAGTTCTTGAGAGGTCTCTTTCCCATTATAGTAAAAGATAGGGTTGATGACATGGACAGATCTGAGGCTGCTTGGTTTTCTTTTAGCTTTTGAAGTTGTGTGTTATCCAGCCAAACTCAGACATTTTCCCATTTGAAATGCATTTTAAACTGTTTAGTCAATTTTTTTTTCATTGTATTGTTTTTTCACTGTATCATTGTAAAGACAGGTGGTGATGCTTCAGTTTGATATAAGTCATAGTCATAAGGAGGAGAAAGCATTTTTATATATTCATTCATTCATTATCTCCCGCTTATCCTCTATTAGGGTCGCGGTGGGGTTCCCCATGCCCATCCAGGGGAGAACGTCTCGGGCGCTGGGCAGATAGACCCAGGACAGGGCGCCAATCCATCGCTGGGCACACACTCACTCATACAGACACACTCTATAGGGGGCAATTTTGAGAATTCAATTAACTTGTTCCATGTTTTTGGACTGTGGGAGGAAACCGGAGAACCCGGAGGAAACCCATGCAGACACGGGGAGAACATGGAAACTCCACCCAGATGGGGATTCGAACTGGGAATCCCTAGCGCTGAGAGGCGAACGTGCTAACCACTAAGCCACCGTGCCGCCCATTTTTATATATTATTATTGTTTTTAATCCTATTCATCATATTCCATCATATTTTGATTAGCAAAAACATCAGAGCATGCTAAAGGTTACTGTCTGGTAGGATCATGTATTTTGGGTTCATGGCATATTGTGATATCTATTAAACATTAAGTATGTATTATGTATCTGCATAGAATGGCATTGGGTCATTAAGCAGACACTTTTATCCAAATATCGAATACAAGTATAGTTGGATTTAGAATGCAGGGTCATCTGTGATAAATCACCCCTGCAATGAGAGTTAAAGGCCATGCTCAAGGAGCCACACTGATAACTTAAGTAGACCTGGTATTTTAACACCCAGATTCAAATTTAGAGTGATGGCCCAACACCCTAAACAATTAACTACCACACCATTATCTAGAAATTCATATGATTTGAGATCACGTGAACATCTGCAGGAAAGTTAATACATGCTACCCTCAAGACACATTAAGTCAGTCACACTTATTCCCAAACAATGGCTTATGTAATGTGACTGAACAGATCACTGACATATAAAAAGGTCACTAACTGCCTATTTCAACATATTTTTAAATTATTCACATCAGTCTGAGCCTGACTAAAGTGTCTCTGATAGATCAAACATATAAGATGTGCGTAAAAAGGTTATTCCATTTATTTTCATTCTGTTTTTTGATCACCTGACCCTAGTTTATAGTGTCTATGGCAGTCCAACCAAGTATGCTTATATTGCCAAGCACATTTGAGATCATTTTTTAAACAACTTCAGAATTTGCCTCTTTTGTTACACAAGTAATATTACAGTTTATTTGCAGGTTTGAGGTAGCTCACAGTCAGCGCTTTTTGTAATGGGATTTTAAACTGTTAAAAAGTTAGAAAAATCCATTTATCTCCCAGGAAGGGATTTTGTATTGCATAGGAAAGCAAATGCAAAGAGGAAACCCAAATTAGACCAATGAAATAAACAAGATCACTACTCTATTAGGGAGTCATTTATGCTATTAGTATAGTACTTCCCAAATAATTCTCTTTAGAAAAATAATATATGAATGATTGAATGAATGGAAGTTGTTTACTGCATTGCATACTTTGTTACCTGTTATATAAGAATGCTATATGCACAGAATTAAATAGTGACTTGGTCAAAAATAAATAAATAAATAAATAAACTGGGTGATGTAGGGCTTAGACCCCTCTAATAGGGGTCATTGTGCAAGATTGATTTAAAATTAACTAGATCACTACATTTTAACATTTTATTATATGGCTGCCTACTAAAGAAACCATTTTCTGAAATGTATGTATACACCGGGGACAGGGCACCAATCTATGACTGGGTACACTCACTCACACAGACACACTTTAAAGGGGCAATTTACCTTGAATCCTTGTTTTTGGGTTTTAGTAGGAAATGGAAGAATCTGGAAGAAAATCCACGCAGACACAAGGAGAACATAGAAACAACACTCAATTCGGGATTTGAAACATGTTAATAACTAAGCTACCTTGTCAACATGTTTGCATGGTGGATTATTTACAGTAGGATTATCTACAGCGGTAGATGCGGTGTCTGTTTAACATGCACTAACCCACTACCACCATGTCCATATCACAGTAGTCATGAGATTCATTAAACACAATAATTATTCTAGCACTGTGGGGTTCTTCTGGGGCTTTTGACCATTAGAGTGCAGAGTAATGTGGTAAAGTGGAGTCTATATGAAATTAAAAAAAACTGATTTGTAACAATCCATAATCATAGTACAAGTGCATTCATGGCATGTCATCTGTGGAATGGTGGACAGGAATCTATACCGAATAAACTGTTCGTAACTGTGTATTTGTCTGATTATACAATATCTCTTCAATTGCTTTGTGATTCTTTTCATGTTTTTGTACATTATTTGTTATACATACAGTGTTTCAATGTACTTGTACTGTATAAATTGAGCTTTAGCTAAAAACTAAGAGGAAAGAACTGGGCCTCAGAGAGACATTTGGCATAGAGCCTCTATGGCAAAAAGCTCTAAAGTCCTTTTCAGCAGCACTTTAGATCTTAAAATAACTCTAAAAAATATTGTGCTGTAAACATCAGCGCATAACATCATTGAGATGCAGCTGCATCCTTCAACCTTATGAAACAGCCAGCCTCCTAAAAGTAAGTAAATATTCAGCTGAAATGAAAAGAGGACACTTAGAAATAAATCTATTTTTCCATCTTAAACAACAAACAAATCAAACTTGACAAATTTGCATGGCTCCTAATTATGTGTTAGCACAATGTAAGACACACAAACAAAGTATTCTTAAATTCTTAAGGTTAAACAAGTGAAGTTCAGTATAATGCAGGGTTATTTTTCCTGAAAAATATTAAAATAACTTTAGAAAGTTGGAGCACAGAGTTGATTGGACCATGAACTAAAGCATATAGCCATTAGGCTTATATTCACAAAACATGTCATAAGCAGACTTGACCTTATCATGTCCGTAAAGAACATGTCCATTAAGAAAATATTATGTCTTGTTAGGTTAGGAAAATTTAGGTTTATATTTTTGTTTACCTCCCCTTTCTACTGCCGCCTTTGACTTGCTTTTTAGGGGTTTGGTCTAGGTATTTTTAAAGGCTGCTATGAGACCATTATGTTCTGTGCAAATGGCCTATAAATGCATATTAATTAAACTGACTTGTTATGCTTTAGACATCAGAAAACAGTTATCATCATTTGCTTTTAAAGAGAGAAGGGAAGAACTGTGAAGTCAGTAAGAAAATGGAATGACTTTTTCAAGAAAAAAGAGAAAATAAAATCAGTCATTGTAAGGATTCCCAAAAGAAAGATGAGATACTCCACTGGTTTTATTTCACATAATGTGCCATCCTTCTACATCTCAAATGCACTTCTGCTGCAGCACTTTCCTTCTCAGTTGTGGATGTTATAGGTTTTCTTGACATGTTATTAAAACATAATCCACAAGTAATTCTCATAGCTCCCACTTGAAGCACATTTTTAAATAATGTGTCTAGCTTTTTTAATGTTTAAATCCCATTGGTTCTATATAGGAAGAAAAAAGGGCAAATCAAAGCGATGTCGCACAAAGGGAATCACACATCCATGCATTTTGAATAAAATATCATCGAACAATGTGTCAAGCAAGAAGGTCTGTGACATACAATGTGCAGAGGAGGCCTAATGAAGGCATTCTGCATTATAAAACATTGCTTGAAGAGTTTTAGAAGTGCATGACATTTCAAGTGAACCTAGTCTGATATAATTCCAGCTTTAGACAGTCAGAAAGTTAGAATGTTAGTATGAATTAATTCTGGATAAGTTCAGCAAGCAATCACTTTGGTTTTCTATGTTATGAGTACAATATCTTATTTTGTATGATAAGCAAAAGTGTTACCTATACAAATGGGGAAAGTAATTTTAGGCCTTAAGAAAAGTGAACTCATCACAGCATCACAGAATAAATTTAATGGTTGGGTTTTTGGTAATCATTTTGTAATGGTCACTAGTGACAATACTATAAGCAAATGCTCAGAATATTTAACCATATTTACCATAACAAGTGATAAATGCTTGTTAGATTTAAGTTCAAGTCCTACCCAAATGGGTTTTTTCTGGGATTTTTCCACAGTCCAAAAACATGGATTAGAGGTAAATTGGCTGCTCTTAACTTTCTCCTATGTAGTGTGTGTCTGTGTGAGTGTTTGTGCCCAGCGATGGATTGGCGCCCTGCCTTGTTACAGAAATGTTCTCCCCTGTTTGGGCATGGGAAACCTCCCTGTGACACAATTTTCCTAAGATGAGTTTATTTTGCCTTGTCCTTATCACTTTTTTTTGTCACCCACCTGCACATCCTCCCTCACTGCTCCTATACCTGCTCTTTTGCTCCTTTCTGGTGACACAGTCTTAAGCATCCTTTTGCCAATATAAATATAATGCCCAAACCACCTCAATCTTTTCTTCTCAAATTTTTCTCTAAAGCATTGTACCCGTGTCATCCCCAGAATGACCTTATTCCCCATCATGTCCATCTTCATCACTCTTTGAGTGATCAGTCTTTAAGCCATACAACAACAGTTTTGATATAAATTAAAGATACAAAGTTCTCAGTCATCTGCTTTTTTATTTCACTGTGTAAATTATTGGGTGGGGGAGTTTCTTGCTGCACCCTCTTCAACTGTTGCTAATTATTTTTAGATAGCAATTTTAATTAGCTTGATCTCTGAAGGGTGCTTACCTGATGGCTGACACAATTGACTGCAGTTCCAGCATATGAGACGATTTCATTTATTCATTATGCTTATGGTTGTTGAGGGAAATAATCATCCCAGCTAGGGGAACAGATGTAATGTGATTATGAAGTAAGTCTGTGCAGGTGGATAAATAAAGGTTTGCACAAATTCACATCTTCGTTTTCCATTTTTCTTCAGAATAAATTGTTTTACATTTTCATGTTCAAACAACCTCATGAGGATCATGATGCTGACAAAATATCATGTGTAATAATGTTTGAAAGTCCCATAATGTTCATAAAATTTACAAATTACTGATACTGTTTTGTAATACAAACTACAGTGGTCATCCCCCTAACTGCAAATATCTTTTATTTATTTATTATTTATTTATTTATTTTATTTTATTTTATTTTTTTTTTGGGGGGGGGGGGTGTCACTTCAGATTGCTCTTTTGGGTTGCTCTTCTACTGTACTGAGAAATACAGTTTTAAAAAGTGCTATAAACTAAAATTACATTTAATTTCCCAATATTTATTGTAACCACAATTATTTCTTAACCATTATTTCCAATTTACACTTTTAAAGGTCAAACCAATAAAGCAATGCTCAATAATTTTACTTCAGTTTTATTTATTTTAGGGCTTAAGTAATTTGTAGAAATCACACTGAATAGTTATCTGATTATACTGCCTCTGAGATTGATGAACAAATTACAGAATTATTTAAAAAAATGAACAATTATTTAACGGAACAATACAATTAAAAAGATGTTGAGAATATTAAAAGATCTCTTTCGCTCTCTCTGGCCTGGTAAGTGGCTATGCTGCTGTCCCACAATAAGTGAAATAAGTGTTTTCATAATTAAAACGTAAAGGTTTTAAAAAGATAAATAAAGATTCAAAAGTAAAATTTAAAAACACAGTCAGGAGCACTGAACTTCTCACACATTCCTGCACATTTATTTGAAGGTTTGTTGTACAGCTCATTAGTTCGCTGGGTAGTGGGGAAGTGGCTCAAAAATAAGTGCTTCTCTCCACAGAGCCGTTGTGTTGAACGATTTTCCAAATCTTTACAAAAAAGGAAAAAAATTATATTGGGCGTTTTAGTTTTGAATTCGGTCATGTTGAACCTGTGTTTTGATACTTAGGTTTGTGAGCTTTCACCAATAATATATCAGATAAATAAGTGTTCTGTAGAAAAATGCTATTGCTACCAAAAACAATACCCAGGAACATGATGCCGTTTTGTCAACACCTGCGTTGTTATCCAAACATAAAACCTAATTTAGAAGATTTAGATGAGGGAAATGCATTATTAGCCTGCATTTGATGTAATTTGCCTTAGTTTGCTAGCTAGCCAGACATTTTTCAAATCATATCTTAAGGCAAACTACCCAGCATAGTCCATCCATTTGAAGGTATTAGATATTCTTAATGGTCCCACATATAAGATTAGATTCCATTATAGAGACATTAGTTCAACTGAATGGCCTTACATATATGATTATGCTACCATACATTTTTTTATTACTTGAACCTGCATAATCAGCCTTCTTCGTCAGTTCCCTTCTGGTAGTACTGACAATAAAAATTCTGCAAATTAACAGAATTTTATTCAAGATTATAATCTGTACATTGATATGTTTTGTAACCCCATATCTTGATTTGGATCAAGGTATAAAATTTATCCCAGTGCCTTGCATGATGAGAATGTGTTATGACTTGGGGGGAAAAAAATTATAAAATAAATAAAACTTTAATAATGTAATGTTACTCAAATACGTTTTAACACTTCCATTCATATACATATACATTGATGTAATCGTACACATTATGCAGTCACCTTTTTATTACTGAATTCAAGTAAATCTGTCAGTCCCTAACAAATTACCAGTATCAATTTCATTGAATAGAATCAACATCCATTTTTCAAAAAGTTTTATGCTTCCATTTGACTGCAAAGAACACTAGGAATATACAAACATGTGTTGGAAGACAGGATAACTTGCCATGTTTACCATGTAATTTCTACAGCCTTACAATTGTGTGTTATTCGGGATGCAAGCAGTGAAATGTACCTGCCATATATTTTTGTTTTACTGTCATGGAATATGTAAAGTTTGTGCCCATAGCAAAACTCTCCAATATGAGACAGAAAGCATGAAATATCTCAGTATTTCTGATTCATAAATGGCCATTTTATTCCACCTAAAATTACTGTCTATCAAATACTGGTTCACTGCAGTACTGTATCCTCTCAAGGAAGGCGAAGATTTTCAAACGGGTTTCTCATCTGCAGCGAGAAGGGAGAAACTCATCGAATATTTACACAGACAGAGGTCTGAGTGAGGCTAGGGCCCTGTGGTTGGTACAGCGTTCAAAGGAAAAGGAAGAAAGGCCCAGAGGATTCACATGGCACTAGAGCATTGTCTCTGAAAAACAGGAGTACTGCTGGGGAAGAAACACCTTGATTTAAAATTCAGTTACAAACTCAGCCAGTGCAAAGGCAACCAGCACCCGCGAACAGAATGAGAAACAGAGGGGGAGCTGGACAAACTCACAGGTCTAAAATTTCATTTAAGGTCATTTGCTCAGCATAGGTCTGAATGGCGATGAGCCTGGATAGGGAGGAGGTAAAGGAAGATGAAATGATGCATTTGTTTTATTTGATCTGGAGAATATATATGTAGACACACACACACACACAAAACACATGATATTTGATTTGTCAGCTGCTGTATTGTTCTTCCTACATGACTTATTGTCTCCTAATTGTGAATCATGTTGTTGTTGTGTTATACAAGATAAATTTGCAACAGGTAATCGCAAATTACAACATGGTTCACTTGCAGGACTGAACAACATGTCAATATGGGTTTTAAACTGAGTTACGGTATGAAGTAGTGAAACATAATTGAGACATTGAGACCTCACTGATTACCAAAAGAAGAGAAAAGAAGAAAAGAAGAAATTTTAAAATCATTTTAACACATTTTAAATAATTTTGTGTGTGTGTTTTTTTTTCCCCAATCTATTTAAAAATAAAAAAATCTTTTTATGAAGAGTAAACTTAACTTTTACAAAATGTTTTGACAACAAAGAAAAATTTCATGCAGTTTTAAACTATAGTTGTGGACTAAGGTTTTATTTTCATATTGATGACTGATGTTTCGTAACTATAAATTGCACTAAAAAGAAAACCATTTAGCTTTTTACAAAACCTTAAACACTTTTGGTTTATATGTACATACTATCAGTTTTTGTTTCCTTTTACTTTTTACAATGTATACTGTAAACAAACCTGTTTCCCACTAGGATAAAAATGGAATGGAGTGATTGCACATGTGGTCTCTGCAAGGAGCCAAATCAGCACTGCTTTAAGCCTCATGTACAAAGTTGGTGTTTGTTGGAGATAATAGGAATGGCTGGGAGAATTCCCAGTGGGTCTGTAATGTTTTGGGTTGATTACTGCAGGCTAACAGCATTACACTTATGAAAGCATTTTGCTGCAGGTGGCCCTTATTGACTCCCACATATAAACAAAAAAGTACACCCAGCACCAAAGCTAAGCCTGCAATCTTATATAAAGGTTTGGACACTCTATCTGGTAATTTATCATTTGTAAATTATCAAATGTATCTGTGACGAGTTTTTTTTTTTCCTCTAGCCACAAAGATTGTGGCAGCTTAGTGGTGCTATTTGTCATGATAATTAGGTTTAGGTGTAATTGTGGCTAGATAAAACTATCTATTACCTTTTAATAGAGTGTAATCAGTGTTCAGTTGAAATTTGGGTTCTTCTACATAAATGTTGGGAAGGCTACTGGTGAAGTTTGATATTTTGTTTCTTTTACAATTTTTTTTTGTAAGTTTGGGGATTGACTCTGAGATTTCAAAGTCTCCTATGGAACCAATTAAAGTCTCTGTTGCAGTATGTTATGGATTGTTGTCCTGCTAGAAGATCCACAGTCTCATCCTGGTGGATGTGCCAAAAACAAATGTTGCTATGAAAATACAATTGTGTCTCTTCTAATTACACAATACTCCTCCAGTAATCTTTATACTTTAGTGAATGCCTTTTTCATTAGAAATCATGCTATTTGTAATGTTAAGTAATATTGAAAAAAAAACTTTTTTTTAATAAGTATAATGTTCTATAGTCAACATTTGATTATAGGTAACAGAAAAAAAAAAAGCGTACAGTAAAATAAATGTTAGATTTTTTTTGACCTGGACAATTTGGCTTACAGACAAATTACTGTGGAAAAAAACACTATATAAGTGTTTTGTGTAATAAGAGCAAATAGATCACATCTTCAGTTGCTCTATAGTCACCTACAAAAAGTTACAGTACAACTTTGCGGGTGGTTGTTTTCTGGCTATGTGCTTGATTGAAGGTTTTCTTTATAGGTGGAAGGGTGTTGTAGCTGTCTGACAGAAAAATGAGGGGTAGGGTTTGATGTAATTTTGATAACTGTGTGAGTTTAACAGGTAAAGGACATTTTCTGGAGATACTAAATTGCACCCAGGTGTAAATGTTTTTGTCTGGACATTTGCACAGCAACGTACTGCTAAAAAGTCCATATTTCCCCCTCTTTTTCTGCACAGCATCCCAATAACACTAGCACTGGCTTAGAAAATAAATGAAATATTTATTTAGACAGTCAGCGGGTTTTTCTATAAAGGCAATTTTAGAGCAGCTAATTCACCCCAAATCTATTCGAATTTGGGAGGAAACCTGGAGTACCAGGTGAAAACATAGAAGCTATTTGACCTGTGATTAAAATCCTTAAGATTTAAAGTTTATAAAATATTTAAATTACCCTGGCAAGGTTGTGGCATGGTTCTGTGATTACATATTTCACATTTGATATGACGCAATGCTTGCACATATTCAAGTGCAGGTTTGGTGATGGTCAGAGGTTGGACACCTCTCTTTAATTTTCATGCATTTTACTTTTTAACTTTTACTTTTAAGTAGATAAGTAAATAAGTTAACATCCTTTACAGAGAACAAAGTTTTACTCATTTTAATAGACGGTTATTTATTCATTGAATTACACATGATAAAACATTAAATCTGGCTTTATAAATAATTAATATCACACTTCATATTTTGTTTAACTTTTTAACTTAAAAAATAAATTATGAGAAGATTATTATGCAATATTTAATAAGGTACTTAGCATATAGATGGTAATAAAATATCTTTCCTACTTTGTTTTTTCACTCTTTTAGTCTGTTCAGTCAGGACATCCAACATGAGATCAAGTATTCTGTGTTTGTTTGTCTGCCTGTT
Organism: Corydoras maculifer; assembly: GCA_019802435.1. Lineage (NCBI taxonomy): Eukaryota > Metazoa > Chordata > Actinopteri > Siluriformes > Callichthyidae > Corydoras > Corydoras maculifer. The sequence continues at coordinate 906,203 of JAFMOD010000341.1, forward strand.
TGCATAATAATCTTATCTCATAATTTATTTTTTAAGTTAAAAAGTTTGTTCACCAGTATGACTAGATGAGATACAGCAGTACAGCTGAACTACACTTCTTTTTTCTTGTGGCAACCCTTAATATCAATTTAGTCTAATGATAAACTCTTGGGATCATCGGGTGGTGGCTCACAAATTAAAGGCTGCAAATAACACAAATGATTGTGTAGTCCTGTTTATAAGAATTATACTAAAATTCTGATGCTCTGTATTTACATTTTTTTATTTATTTCATATATGTATGGTTTATTTTTATTTTTTCTTCGAGCAGGTCTGTGTGGAATTTTGTCCACCTAAGAAGTTCTGCATCCTTTTACACTTAATAATACTGCATATTTGACTGGGAAGTCTAAAATGACTTGCATTGCTATGTACTGAGAGACAAATAGAGAGCAAGCTATTCTGTACCAATTGGGGCAGCAGCAGGTAATTTGAACTAATATCATCACTCTGTTTTGTACAATGAGCTAATTGGGAGAACTATGGGATGCCATTTTTCTCATTCTTGCTTTGAAAAGTGAAATGCTAGCAGGGAACAAAACATAAATACATGTTTTAAAAAAAACATTGACAGCACCATTATCATTGAAATCTATTGATCACATTCTCAATATGTGGGGATTTTTATATGTTTGCTCAATGTCTAATAATTGTAAAAGGGTTTAGTTTGGGCACACTCGACGTTGGAGACCTGTTTTCAGAATCCAGAAGCTTACAATATTTCTATTAGTTTTGTGTAATGAGAGTATAAATTCACAAAGATACAGTATATGGATACACAACTGCTAACGCGGTTTTCAGTCTTGTAGAGTGAGCTGTAAGTTTGGTCTGACCTTAGAACCATGTTTTAGTAATACGAGTTCTGTTTTAACAAATTTTTGACCAATTAGGTTCTCCGCAATGCATCATTGAAGAAAAGCTTTTCTTTTTTTTTTAGCTCTTATCTTCAATAACAGTAGTGAGCAAAAAATTATGTTCTGAATTTACTTAGCTCTGCCTCCACACTGAAGCTATCCAATCAGATAGCAGAAATCACACTCATTACTGGTTTAACTAGTTTAACAAGTAAATTTTACTTTAAATGTAGTAAACTTGTTTGTTTTGCACAATATGCAAATCTAATAATATTTTTCAGATTTCTAATTTTCTAATTTCTTTAGTATTTAAATCATCCACTACTTCATGGTGTTCTAATTATGTCTTGTAACTTAATTGTAAGGCCAAAACATAGCAGGATTAATACATGTTTACAAACATAACCACCAAATTGTCTTGTTTACTTCTCAACTAAAGGGACTGTGCAAAAAAATCCTATATGGATTTGTGGAATATTTACTGCATTAAAACTTAAAGGGTTTGAAGATAAATATTTGATCAACTGCTTTTAATTGAAACATTAATAAGGGGAAAATAATAAACTCCTGCCAAGTTTGAAGAGTGATCTGTTTAGAAATTCAAAGAGCGAGAGCACTGTCTGAAGGACAAACACTGCTGAGGGGCAGATCAGCACATACAAGTATTTTGATTCAGGAGTGAGGGACAGCACAGATTTTTACAGTTTGTCACTTGGGTTCGATGCCTGACAGAAGTCATCTTTTTCCATGCATTTTTTTTTTGTTCCAATGAGGCCATGAATAGAGCTGCCTCCACCAGCCCTATTATATCTCTCAGAGCTCAATGCTCCCAAAGCACCTAGGCTTTCATTATGGCTGCCGTATGTGGGACACCTCCAGGTCACTCCCGAGGAGGTTTTCTTTTCTTTTTCTTGATGCAGCCTTTGCAAGTCATGCCAAAACAGTCCCAAGCCAGTGGAGAGCAATCTGCTAAGCAGGAGATCAGTGATTTTTAATGAACTACACTGGATCCTGGGAGGAGGAGGGTCACTTGAATCAGACCTTGTGGGGGAGGTAATTTTGATTGTTTTAGGATGATATGCTGGTCCATCACTCCCAAGCCACAATTTGCAAACACATTAGTATGGGATGAGCTGGCCCCTGCCATTCTCCATCACGGGGACTGATTAATATTCCCCATCTTGCGGCCTGATGCAAACACAAAAAGGAAAATTGGCAGACGAACAGGACTTCCATTTGATGAAGTCTAGGAACCTTGGAGTGTAACATGACATTCAGCTAATGTGGACAACTGCGTGGTGGAGGAAAGCGGAAACGTGGATGCATTCCAAGCTTTGTGTTAGACACCAAGCACTTAATAGTTGAAATTCAGTAACATTTGTGAGTACTTAAAAGGTGATTGATTAATCACTGTATCATTTACAGATCAGCATAGGCTGTTATTTTTATATGATGAAGCAATTCAGGAATTCAATGCACTTTAACTATTTAATATATATATATATATATATATATATATATATATATATATATATATATATATATATATAATCCAATGTACAGACCTTTTCAATCATGACTCAAAATTCTGTGACCTTTTTTTTTTTTACTAGCAATAAGGCTGTAAACAAAATAAATAACACAGCAGGCAAATTGGCCTACATGCTTTTATGAGCAATAAGAAATTGGTCTTCAAAGCAGCCTCAGTCTGTCAAGGAAGGCTATTAAACACATTTGGTGCAATTTCTGCTTGGTAGCTCAGCCATACTTCGAAGAAAATAATACAAAGCATATAGCACTGAAATCTTACTAAGGTTTTAGTGTTAAAAAAAAAAAAAGTTTGTAGTGTTTGCACCAACACAAAACTTCTGTCACATTTTCCACTAATGAGTTTTAAATGGCAGTACAAGCCTAACTACTGAGTCTTAAAAACAAATTATATTACGGTCTTACTTAATACTAGGACAAAACGGTTACATTGATTTGTGAAGTTAATTGTTGACACCTTATAATATACTGAAAATGCATGTGTCTTTCTTTAGCTGTTCGATCTCTAAAGCACATTTATTTTTCTTTCATTTACCAAAACTACACAACATTTTAGCACCATCCTTTTCTATATATTTTTTTAGACTTGCTTCATATGGGCATGCTTTAAGTTTGTTGCCAATAAACTGTAAACATTTAATGGTCTTAAATACCTTAATTGCACATAAATAGTTAAATTATTACTATAGGGGAGCTATAATTGTTTATTTGGGAATGTTAAGTAGACTGTCTGCCACAGTAACCTGTAAATAAAGACATTTTATGTTGTAGAACATAATTGTTATAGCTAAGTCCCTGATGTCCCTTTCAAAATAGCAGCTATAAATAATTCTTAATGAATAATATAAAACTGTATCACTTTGATAAAATTATGACACTGAACTCTTTAGTGTGAATAATTTAACAGTACAAATAACCAGCAAGTTATTAGCAGCAACATACTGCAAATTTGATTCATTTTATCGACCCAGTCAGGACCCGGTGGTCATAATAAATAAAGAAATTGCTCTCTCCCTCTAATATATATAAAACTTGGTGTGTATATATATATATATATATATATATATATATATATATATATATATATATATATATATATATATATATATATATATATATTCAGCACTGGATCCCCCGGTGCTGAAAGGCAACCATTCTAAAATTTAAGACACTGTCCCACCTTAATAAATAACCAATTTATTAAGTACAGATCTTAACATACAGATAATTTTGCTGGGGTTTTTTATGTGGTAGCTTAGTGGTTACTATGTTTGTCTTTCATCACTGGGGATTCAGATTTCAATCGCGATTTTGATGGAGCTTCCATGTTCCGAAGTTCAAAAACATGGAGTTAAGGTGAATTGGCTGCTCACAATTGCCCCTATATATGTGTGTTCTCCCGTTGATGAGCATGCTGAACCCCTGAAACCCTAGTATACTATTAAGGTAGTTAGCAGTTTAGCTGCTGACTGTAGGTGGTTTTACATTGCCATTGTCAGCTAAGACGAACAAAATAAATTTTTATCTTCCAGTACTTTTTTTTTGACCAAACTGCTAAGCTTTTACTGTAACCCACTAATGTTGACTTAATATGGATTTACACTGATCCAAAGCTGAGTCTACACCGTGTTGGTTACACTTACAATTAATCTACACCATGTTGGTTTTTGAAAAAGTTGATCTGAGTATACCTTGATCAAGCTATACGTGGTTAACATCATTTTAGTCATGTATAAAATATACATTTTCATCCAAACCATTAGACTACTTTTAAAACTCTTTGATCCATCCGACTGGGGTAAAAAAATACGTACGCCAAGTACGCGCAAACTATATTAAGTAAGAGCATCATGCCTCGAGGTGGAAGAAATTCCCAAAGTCAACGGCGTACTTTTTTAATAACCCGTGATGCGCACACGGCGCCGCCGCCCTGCACAGACGCGCCGGTGGCCGCGTGTTCCATGGGCGAGCAGACGGTGGGTGGTCAGGGCGGTGAGGTGGTAGGTGGTCAGTCAGGCGCAGCATCCGAAAGAAGTTTCCTCCAAAACTGAGATACTCACGAGCGAGTCTCCCCGCCAGCGCGCGTGGTTTGGAAGCGCAAAGTTGCATGCTTAAGTGCGCGCGTCTGGCAGGAGTGGGTGCGCTGTCGCAACATTCACAGAAGCCGAGACAAAGTCATGGATGACACGTGTGCTGAAGGAAGTCCTCGAGCTTGAGCGCTTAACCAAACGGTACCAACGAGAAATACCATAAGATCCACTTGCGGCCGTGCACCTTTCGCTCCGACCCGCCTCCGCGGTGCGCTCCCTGATCTTCAGACCATGTTTTGTCCATTCTGGAACGTGGCACGAGGGGTGAAAAGCTCATGCCGCCAAGTGCAAAGCGAAAACGGCTTTGATTTCCGATAAAACGGAGTGCTGAGCGCGCCGGATGAGAGGAAGGGAGACAGCCGGGGAGGGGGTGAATCAGAGAAAGATGGAGGGGGAGCGAAAGTGGTGAGAGACGCAGCGCGAGAGGCGGCCGCGCTCCATCTCAGCGGCGGTGACGTGCTACTGCAGTCGAGAAAACGTCCCCATCTCCCTCTCTCTCTTTCTCTCTCTCTCTCCCTCTTTCTCTCTCTCTCTCTCTCTAGCGAGCACCCGCACCATCCAGCACCGACTCTCTCCCTCTCTACCCGCCGCCGCCGTTCATCCACCTCACGAGGCAAGCGAGGCGCGCGACATACCTTTACGTTCAGTTTCTTTGCAGATTGACAGTTTGTTTGCATGCTATTCCCGTTCTTTTCAATAGTTTCTAATGAGTGGGGAGCGCTCAGGTCTCCGTCTCTCTCCGGATCCGCTTTGATGAGAGAAAGCAAGGCGGGAGATGAGCCACATTGGAGTTGAACGCGTTTTTTACCGCTAACGCATCTTGTTGCACCGGACTCACGTCGTGGGCGATGGAAAATCTCGACGGGCGAGAGAGCTTGGCGTTTTGTCATTTTTAAAGGATGTCTTCGAGAATGTGGGGAAAATAGCCATAGCTTCTGGAGTGTAAGGTAAATATTTATAATAATTATTATCATTATTATTATTATCATTATTATCATTAGCGTCATTATTATTTGTTTTATTAATGATGATGCATTAGATGCCATCGTTGGACCGATTTGCGTTGGATTCTTATAGTGCGTTTTATGAATTCAGAATAGCTACGCCAGCTTTTTTCTTTCTTGTTTTTTTTTTTTTTTTTTTTTTTTTTTTTTTTTTTTTTTTTTTTTTTTTTTTTTTTTTTTTTTTTTTTTTTTTTTTTTTTTTTTTTTTTTTTTTTTTTTTTTTTTTTTTTTTTTTTTTTTTTTTTTTTTTGGTAGGGGGGGGAGCTCGCACAACGGATGATGGTAAAGCTGGAAGTTAGAGAAGCATGCCGTTGGGCTCAGCTGGCGATGGAGTAATGAAGCAAAATAAATTCGCCTCTTCGCCTCGATAGACAGAATGAAAAGTGGCAAGGCAAACTGACACGTCTTAAATAAAAGGCTTGGGTAAAAAAGCGCCTCAGTAGGAACAGTGCCGCATTCTGGGCTTCCCAAAGCTGGAGGATCAGCGACGTGCTGTGATTTTTGGGGGGAAGCTGTCGGTGGCGTTCGCAAGGAGCGCGTGAGAGCACTGCACACAACTGCAGCTGCAATGGCTGCAGGATTAACGCAGCCAGGAAATCGAGCATTTCCCTTAGAATCAGACGCTCTCTCTCTCTCTCCCTCTCTCTCTCACACACACACACCCTTTTCATGCCTATTCTATTCAGTCGCCTTTTTGTTGCGCCAAAACGCACAGGAAAGTTTGCGTCAAACATTATGAGCGCTCGCGTTTGGAGATTCTGCTGCTGCACCTCAGGCAACTTGCCCTATCGCAGTTTCTTTCACGTCTGGACAACGATGTCATGCGGTTTTCCTTTGCAAGGACGTTTCATGAAATCGAGCATTGGGCAACTGGCTGCTCGGTCCATTGTTGGGAGGATGTGAGTCAGAACAGAGTGCGCTAGCTGTATTTAAGCAGGTTTCAAACTATTTCTCTTTAGATCTGTAACTCTGAAGGTTCACATCATCTTATTGCAAGTCTTCCAACTAAAAACGTGCCTCAAGTGCCTCAAAAATTGCCCTTTTACACCTACCCGATGTTTAGCCATCCGATAATTAAAAATGAAAATATGTTAAACATGATTATTCGCATTATTAAACACATTATTACCTTTAACACAACCAGAAATTGTTCTTTTTGTACATTTTTTTGAAGGGGTGTGCATATGCCGAAAGTTATTTCCAAATTAAAGAGAACCACAAGGTGGCAATGTTTATCCGAAATGTGTTTTCCTGCGAGGAAATCAGCAAATTTAACCGAGGTGTAATGGGGAATGAAAAGAGGCTGAACACATAATCCAAGCTAGTAACCTAGTTTGCCGCCTTATCCATCTGTGAATATTAAATGCAATCTCCATTTGACTCTCTTTATCAGTAGTAAAAAGGGTAAAGGTCTTTTCTGACGCAGAATCCCTCTAAGTGCATCTCTCTTTCTCTTTCAGGCCAAATGACATAGGATGCAGGCTGTTCGTAATCTCTTGATTTATATATTTTCCACCTATCTATTGGTTATGTTTGGATATACCAGTGCCCAAGATTTTTGGTGTTCCACACTGGTTAAGGGAGTCATTTATGGATCTTACTCTGTGAACGAGATGTTCCCGAAGAACTTCACAAACTGTACATGGACGTTGGAAAACCCAGACCCTACAAAATACAGCATCTATCTGAAACTCCACACCAATGAGATAAGCTGCTCCGAGTTCTCGCTTTTGATTTACCAGTTCGACCATTTTTCGCACGAGAAGATCAGTGAGCTCCTCAAGATCAACGACTCCATCGTGTACCTGTGCGACGTGAAGAATATTTACGTGTTTTTGCACTACGACAAAAATTTTATCCAGATTCGTCGCGTCTTTCCCTATGACTACAATGGATTGCCTGCTAAGAAAACAGAGGAGGAAGAAAGGTCTGTGGTGGAGTTTGTCGTTTTAAACAAAGCAAGTCCCAGCCAATTTGGATGTCAGGTCTTATGCATGTGGTTGGAAAACTGCCTGAAGGGAGAGAAAGGGACGATGGAGTCATGTGGAATAGTGTACTCCAAATGCACTTGTCCCCAGCATTTGGGTGATGGGGAATCCGAGAGTGTCTTAATGCTCAGCAATGTGGTTCTGCCTTTAAATCCGCGGACCGAAGGCTGCCTGACAGCACAGCTGCGCACCCCACACTCGTGCAATTTGACTGCTGAGGTCAAACGGCCTTCCAAGGAGGGTAAGTATGGCGCATGCCCTCTTTTTGGGTAGTATCGTGTACATGCGTGAAGCATCAGTGTTTGTGATTATTTTTTAGGATTTGGGTGATTGTTACTCATCCACACTTCCAAACAATAATAAAGCCATAAAGTACACAATACAAATTGTGCAGTACAATAAACATCAGACTATTTTAGAGGCATTGAAAGTCATTTTCTTTATTTGTTTAAAGCTAAGTGTGCAGCAGATGATATACTGCTTTTGTTAAGACAAGATGGAGACCATTAAAGTTAATAGATCAAGTTTTATAAAACATCATATTGGTATCAAGTTGTTGTTGTTGTTGTTGTTGTTTGTATTTAGACTTGATTTTTTTTTTACATGAACTCATTGGTTGGTACCCAAATGGACTACACCTTATTTCCACACACACACACACCACATACCAAGTAGACACACACAGCACACATAATTCCCCCCTCCCCAACACACACACATGTGTGTGTATATATATATATATATATATATATATATATATATATATATATATATGTATGTATGTATGTATGTATGTATGTATGTATGTATGTATGTATGTATGTATGTATGTATGTATGTATGTATGTATGTATGTATGTATGTATGTATGTGTTTTCACTCTGTTAAGACCATCTATGTAAAAGTCCTCTATTTTCCTAGATTGAAAAGAATGACCCTGAAGTGTTTTGGTCACAAAGGCAATCCCTCACTATTAACCAGAAGGAGAAAGCTTATGGGTGACTTGGTTGAGTGGGAATGAACATGCAACACAGAGATTCACAGATAATGAATGACTTGTTAGAGAGATAGTGGGAGAGATAGTGAGTGAAAAGAGATGGTGGGAATACTGTGTGGTTTGAGGATGCCGTTTCTGTGTCCACAATCTGGAAATCATTGCTCTCTTTTGAACAAGTTTTAGTCGTCCTGATTAACTGCAATGCTGTGCAATAGGTTTACCAATCATTCTACCAAATACAATTTTTGTGCTTGTTTTTAATTTGAGTTTTTTATATTGTATTTATATCTGGTAGATGTGGATGTGACTGTTTCTCAACATGGTGATGTTCAGTCCACATTGTAACTATTTGTTTTTATATGAATTGATCAATTCTATGCTGATGGACCAGGTTCTGGAGCGTTTTGAATCAGGACAATAAATGTCTAAGGCAACCAAGCTCATCTAATGCTACTATTAGCACTGCGTTTCTGGTCCATATCATTGCTGATATATTGTCTAGGCTGAGTTGTGGATGTGGTATAGTTCATTACCATAATTCCGTGACACATTGTATGTCAGACAGTCATGCTAAGTGTAACCCTGCATGGAATTGTCAGTCATTGGCTGTGTCAGTGTTTTATTTTTTGCTTGACGCTTAAACATTTAATACCTAATGAAGTATATAATATAAACTCAACCAAATATTTATAGTAATTAGTTGAAAGTAAATTTAGTGGACACTTCTGCACTAGGACTCAAAGCAACAAACAACCGGTCAACATTCAATTGTCATGATTAAAATCTCACCAAGGCAAGTTTAACTCTGCTTACTTTCCTATTTATATAATGACAATTTAAAAGTATGCTTTAATCTGTACATCCGGTGGATTTAGCTTGCAAAAAGCCATGTCCCTTCTGTTGCAATCAGAGTGTAATGGATGCTAGGTCTCAGGGGTGAATCAATGGTGTCACTGTTGAATCCAACTCATGATAAGACCAAAATAAAGAGCAATGTTGGATTTCCTCCGCCTGCATGCTTGCTTTGTGTGAAAAAAGAGTGTTGCTTTTGAAAAGGATACTAAAAGCCTTCTGAAAGTGCACTTTTTTTTTCGTTCTCAGTGCTCTTTGCTCAATGATATCCTGCTAGCCAGCAAGAAAGGTTGATTAGACTTTATAATACCATCAGTGTTTAAAATGCAGCCTCAATGGGCAGACAAAAGTAAAGTGTTTTGAAATGGAAAAAAAAACATATTATACTTGCATAATGGGTAATTATAAAAGGGCGCCACATTAAGACGCAATGTAGCATACATTAGTTGATTGCATTATTACTCTGGTGGTTGTTTATATTTACTAAGCCACTGTATTTTTTTTTTACCTCAGTACTTGGGTACATTTTGTACATCCAACCTTAATATTGTTCTGGTATGTTCTGTTAGACTTTAAGCAGTGGATTTTTTGTTAGTCTGTTCTGCAGTTATTGATCAAACTGTAACATCTTTGTACTGGATTATTGGCGTCATTTTTTTAAATTTGATTTTAATGGCATATTTAAACAAGGAACAGGCGTAAATTTTGGATATGCTATGCAGCGGAAATGCATTTGAAATCAGTACACTGTAAATGTGGTAAACATGGTGATGTTAACACAACTGCTTTATTGAGTATGATGAATCAGGGAGCCGATAATGTTCATAACTGAACTCCACACAAAAACAGAACACCAGGCTTTTTATAAGAAAAACCTAATATGGGGCCAGTACAATTTCCAAATGTTAAGATTTAAGAGACCTAAACAGAGACTTAAAGCTGTGGTAATAATAGCGTTTAAGCATGTAAGAGACCTACTACAGCTTTGCCCTTTGAAGCTTCAAAACCTTTACTTTCTATTAACAAATCTGAAAAGAAAACACCAAGGCATGTATGTTTAAACTGTATTTATTTATTGTTTATATACAAACAAGAATGGGGATTTTTTTTTTTTTTTTTTAAAGTAAATCTCAGTATTCTAATATATGCAGTATGTACTCTGAGGCTTTTGCCATAAATTTGACTATACACAGTCAAATACTTGAATTCCTGTCTTTAAGTCTTATGTGTTACCTTGAACTATTTTGCTTAAATGATTTTGAAGGAGCGGCACGGTGGCTTAGTGGTTAGCACGTTCGCCTCTCAGCGCTAGGGATTCCCGGTTCGAATCCCCATCTGGGTGGAGTTTCCATGTTCTCCCCGTGTCTGCGTGGGTTTCCTCCGGGTTCTCCGGTTTCCTCCCACAGTCCAAAAACATGGATCAAGTTAATTGAATTCTCAAAATTGCCCCGTTTAGAGTGTGTCTGTGTGAGTGAGTGTGTGCCCAGCGATGAATTGGCGCCCTGTC
>JAFMOD010000341.1:950593-971752 GCA_019802435.1 Corydoras maculifer
TTTTTTTTTTTGTAAAATATTAGGTGTAACATTATTTTAGATGGCTTCTTCCTTACTTCCTTTCTATAAAGTTAAGCTTTGTGGGCTTCTTGGTAGCTTCCTGGATCAATATACCCATGACTCATTCATTTGGTTTAGAGGGACAAGCTGTTATGCAAATTGCTCATGATGATGTCTTCAATAATTATGCTCTAAACAGTACTTAGCTGGCTAATTAAAAACTCTGAAATCTTTTTCTATCTTTGTTTAATTTCTGAGAAGGCATTAAGTTAGTAGTTTTTATTATCCAGTTTCTGTCAGCATTATGTACTGATTTTGTTTTTGTACTGTTTTTATTCTAGTGTAAAATGCACTGATTTAATTGTCAGTAAACTGCAGGTTAACAAAACTAGGCAGAATCCATACATTTCTTGTCAGCAGAAACCTGACAAGTTTGATCACTATTTTAAAGTAATTATTTTATTTATGACCTATTTAATGCAAGTTTGCGCTTATTGATGTGAGGGGGGGAGGGGGGCTGATGTTAATCATGGATCTGAAGCACCTGCGATTTGGTACAACTGTATGTGTATCTGAAGCCAATTATTTTCCCAGCATCGAGCCATTAACTAAGCTTTTAGATGTTTAGTTTAATGTTAGGACTTTATACATTTATTTATACATTGTGTTTGTTTGAAAGAGCTAAAGAAAGGAAAAATGGCTTGGTAGCTGATAGTTTTATAAAAGGCTAAGCATGCTGGCTGTGGTGCACCTGGTGAATGGTGCATTGTGAGATTTTTTTGTGACCCATAATCACAATTAAGCTTTCGGACAACACTTCATATTATACACTATAAACTTGGGAAAACATGCAAAAAAGGGTGCCCCACCAACTGTAGTATTTACAATCCAAAACAGATTTTATTTTTTTTTTTCATTTTCTGACATATATAATCGTAATACATAATACATAAATCGTTCATTTTTTAGCTTTAGTATTCATAGTTGTTCACAGTTTGTTTATTAGCAGTATAATAAGTAATTAGGTCTGAAAATTAATCTGAATACTGGGTAATGCTTCTTGTATTGAATGACTGAAAATCACTGTGCAAATAACATTGGCTGATCTCTTGGCATTTAAGTATTTAAGATTGAAGAAGTCAATTCATCTCTGGTACAACATGATCTGAGAAATGTTTAGCAATTAAGAGAATTGATGAAGGCAGAACTTTAAAGACTTAACCTGTCAAATACACAAGTAAATCATTGTATGGCCAGAAGTATGTGGGCATGTCAGCTTTGCGTGTATGGATTTTTACAGTCTTTTTTGAATCCTGAGCACTAATATATAAAGATATTTTCCAAATTATTGTTTTATAATGACAGGTTTGCTGCAGACCAGCCGCAATAGCTATAAAAGAATAAGTCATTGATGGTGGAAAGTATCACCTGTTTTGCAGTTATCACGATAAATGACTTGTTGCTTAGTAAGTCCTTTTTTTAATTAGCAACCAAAAAATAATAGTGGGTGAATTCAGACTAATAATTTTTTTTAATACATTACATTTAATCTACTTCCATTGCCAGTTTAAAGAATATTAATATTTGATTCCATGCTTGCTTATGCTGCAATTGAAGCCTTGCACTGAAACTGTTTCTGGAAAAATAAATATTCCACATTGAACGTTATATTTAACAATGTGGGTGATGTATTTCCTCTGCCATTTAGACAGATTTAATAAATCTGTTGTGTAAGAGCAATCATACACTTGAGGCCATAAATTATTGCTAAACAACCAATGTTGTGGTATAACACAATGAACAACTTCCAGTCATGATTTTATTTGTGATAACAGAAGGCCTTGAGACTTCTATTGCCTAAATATTTTAGCTGTTGTAGCATCGATATAAACTGTTCTTAGAAAAACATTGATAATCCTTAAAAAAGTGTTTCAGACTTCTAATAAAACCTTTGGGCATTTTGGTGTTCCATGCTTGTTACTGTAAGAGCTTAATTTGTTGAGCCTGTTCCTGTTGATCTGGTGATATATGCAATTTATCAATAGTGCCCCCTTTTTCACACACACACACACACACACACACACACACACACACACACACACACACACACACACACACACCTAGACACGATTTGAGCTATATATCCCAGTGTGAGCTAAATTTAGCTCGTCCCTCTGGCACGTCATTCTGACTTATTTGAGCATTAGTCTCGCTGCTCTGACTTCCATCCCACACCTGAGTCACCAGCACACACCCACCTCCCATTGGTTGCCCCACCGATTGCCTTCTGCCTCATTACCATAGACTTTTGAGAAGCAAGGCGGCTTCCAGCTTGGCCCTAAGGCCCCATCTGCTCCCACAGGACGGTGACCTAGTATTTTACTGAATATGCCCATGCAACGTCAGAGAATATGTATGTGTTATTCAAGACAGGAGACCAACCTCAGGTTAACATGAACAGTAGTGCACTAGTTATATATTGTGTTTATTTTATAGGGAACATTTGATGTTGGTATTTTCATTAACTATGGTGTTATTGTGAACTAAACTCTCAAATTTCATTTGGGGAAAGAAAAAAAATATATATATATATATATATATATATATATATATATATATATATATATATATATATATATATATATATATATATATTCATTCATTCATTATCTCCCGCTTATCCTCTATTGGGTCGCGGTGGGGTTCCCCATGCCCATCCAGGGGAGAACGTCTCGGGCGCTGGGCAGATAGACCCAGGACAGGGCGCCAATCCTTCGCTGGGCACACACTCAATCACGCAGACACACTCTAAACGGGGCAATTTTGAGAATTCAATTAACTTGATCCATGTTTTTGGACTGTGGGAGGAAACCGGAGAACCTGGAGGAAACCCACGCAGACACGGGAAGAACATGGAAACTCCACCCAGATGGGGATTCGAACCGGGAATCCCTAGCGCTGAGAGGCGAACGTGCTAACCACTAAGCCACCGTGCCGCCTATATATATATATATATATATATATATATATATATATATATATATATATATATATATATATATATATAATATGGCCCAGCGATAGATTGGCGCCCTGTCCTGGGTCTATCTGCCCAGCGCCCGAGACGTTCTCCCCTGGATGGGCATGGGGAACCCCACCGCGACCCTAATAGAGGATAAGCGGAAGATAATGACTGAATGAATATATATAATATGTGTGTGTTTGGAAAGCATCCATGTTATTGTCTATAGCTGAGAACATAACTTTGCCATAAACAGCCAACACCATTGTTACAGCCCGGCATTGTTAAATGATGCACATGTTCTAAATGAGGTGTTGTGAGACTAATATAAGTGTCTGGGATTTATTAAGGTAAACTTGCACATGTCAATGTAAAAGTAAAATACATGAAGTCCTAAAATTCTGAGAAAACAGGCAAACATTATCTGTAAAAACAACAATGATGCCAGATGGCCATATAAAAACCTTAAAAAAGTTGGTACAAAGTACATGTAAACACAGGTAATAACAGAATGTAGTGATCTTATGCATGTTTTTTAGTGCTTTTGGAAAATTGATAAATCAGGAATAATTTGTGTTTACAATGTAATAAAAACAAATTCTGGATATGGTGTTTACTTGTAATTGTAAGAACTTAATTTGTCATGCTGCCAAATTCCTGTTGCGCACACTAACATGTGAAAGTAGCAAATAAGTTACTAAGGCTGTCGAATAGGGGAAAGCGCCACATACTTTGTATTCAATGAAAGAATTCATTCAATTGAGAAAAGACAACCTAGGAGAGGCTAGGATGTTGTGCCTGGAATGGAGAGTAGGTGGCTCTTCTTGACTGACCCCTAAACAGCCAAAATGAAGAGAAGGAAAACTTAGGTGGGAAAAATAAATTAAAGCAAACACTTCTCTCATTCTGAATCCCATGTATGCACAAATAAAACACCCTTTGACAAGATTGGTCAAGTGAATTGTCTAGGTCATTATTTGTTTCTATAATCTTTACCATTGGAAAAATAGAGGCTCTGTGCTTTGTAGATCAAAAAAGTCTAACAGAATAGAAATGCACAGGGGGTTAATTCATAAAGAATGCTATCCATTGATTAAAGTAGACAGCAAAAACACATACCTATTTCAAACAGATTTAATTAATAAGATGCCCCAAAACTTGGTTCATACTTCTGCCAGTGAAGAGCGTCATTATTCTGAGTCACTGTCTCATGTTAGTTCACCATTTTATTCATGTTGCACTCCCTATTAAAGCTTGTATCCTTCATTTTGCTAGCTGTAACTAAATAAACGTGCTGTTAAATACAATGTGAATACTAAATAAGGACTAATAAAACTGTGTACTCTTGTACTCACAGCTAGCAAATGGCTTGGATTTGGCATTGAGTCAGCATTTCAGAACTAATGAGGCTAAACAGTAAATCCTGTGGAAAA
Organism: Corydoras maculifer; assembly: GCA_019802435.1. Taxonomy (NCBI): domain Eukaryota; kingdom Metazoa; phylum Chordata; class Actinopteri; order Siluriformes; family Callichthyidae; genus Corydoras; species Corydoras maculifer. The sequence goes on from JAFMOD010000341.1 coordinate 955,049, forward strand.
AATCCAACCCTGTGTATTTGAAATTGCTGTTACATGGTAATTATTAGGCACTTACCTTCTTTTCTTTGCACAAAGTGCTGCAAGGAAAAGAAGTAAAATTAGCTACTCATTGGGGACAAAATAACATTCTGTTTATCATTTTCAACACTGGAAACCCTGAAATTCTAAATGACATTGCAAACACTACCACGGAACGAAATCGATTAGTAGAGTTTAAAGTACAGCAGAACCTCATATACTGTGTTGCTAAAGTTTAAATGGTGGTAATGAAATGAAGCAGGTTAAATTAAACCAATGAAAGTTTTACACATTATTTATATGTAATGTTGAGTAGTTTTGTGTCAACCAGCCTTAGAAACATGTGCTAATTTGTGGTAACATCATTTTATAAATAAATTGTTTTTATTTCCATGTTTTAAATTTAAGGTATTACATACAAGCTAAAACTTTTGCACATCATTAAGTCTATAGTGAGATTTTTGTGAACATGTTAACATTCAAGTCATAGTAATATCTTAATATTTTTAAGTTATTACAAATCGAAAACTGTTGAAATAATAGAAATTTAAGAAATATTAACAAAATTAAGAATTGGTAAATAAATACCAATCTACTAAATATCTTCCTTTTTAACCAGCTTATCTTTATAGGTGTTGCATAAATTAAAAGCAGGGAATTAATACGCCGGTTGAAATGAAAAGTTTATATTGAGTTAATGTGTTTGTAATTACCGCATTTGTTAACATATTCCAAAATTGCCAATAGGTGTTTTTGCCCACATCAAACACACTTAAATACATGCATTTGTATCTACAAACTTACATTTGCACAATAATTGTATAGTGCACGTCACCTCATTAATATCTCCTTAACATCTTTTTGCCAGCTCTGTCAGTTGGTCACTTTTGTCTATACCCTGACTGTGCTGTGATAGACTAAACCTAAAAGGGCAGGGTTTTATTTCTCACAGATCATTACCTCTGTCTGAATAAAGCTCAAATTACATTGACTATCTAGGACACTAAATTGTCAGTACTCTTTCTTCTATGTAGTACACATGAAGTAGAAAGGGGTCACAGTACAAGACTTGCCCAGATTTTTTAGTCAGTGCAGCAGGAAGTATTATTAAGTATTAGTATAAGAAGTCACTGAGTGCAATGGTTAGTGCTCATCCCTCTACTGAAAAGTTACATGTCTTTCTATGTCTGTTTAAAATTATTCTGTGAGTTTCCGTTTCCTTGTATAGACCTGAAACCTGCTAGTAGATAAATTGGCCATACAGAAATTATCCATGTATAAAAGCATACATTATCTACACATCTACACCACGATGAACTAGTTACCTAAACAGGATGTCTTCCTGCCTTTCGCCTTTATGCTCTGACATAGCCATAATGCCACTTGTGACCCTAATTACAACTATATAATTAGATATTAAACAATGCAAATTTGTCATTGTCTTATTAATTTTTTTAAAAACAACAAAAAAGTTGTCATCAACCAAAATATTGAGAGTAGCTTAGTAGCTTAGAGTAGTCACCAACTTAGTTTTCCACTGCATATTGAAGACTTTTCTCCAACTTGGAGTTTTTTTTTTTTCTTTAATGCCTTTGAACGCTTTTCAGTTCATTTTAGATTTCAGTGAAAAATGGAATTTATTAAATATGGTCCTAAAATTTTTTGCACCCCACTCTATGTTTACAGTTCATTTTAAGCAGCAGGGAAACTCAATGTCAACCCACTCTTTCCTCTCTCTTGATGGCTTGCCACATGACAGATAACTGAAATGTGAAATGCAAATGAATAATGCATTACTTTGTGGTTATTTCTCTCCCAAAATGACACAATGCTACACCATTCCACTGAAAAAAATAAATAAATAAAAAACTTTGCCAAACCTAATAAATACGTTTTTTTTTCTTTCGGTGCATTATTGCTAGTTGACTTACCCTGGACGGTTGCCTCTTATAAAGGTGCTTATTTGCCCTGATGTGATGGTCTGTCATTCCCAGACTGCAGATCACCTCTACTCTTCCTTCCAAACCATTAATCTAAATTACTGTTCTGACAAAGTGTCAAAACACTGAGACCAAAAGATGATGTATGCTTCTGGAAAACCTATCTGTTATATCGCACAATAAGACAGGCAAGAAATCTATGGAATTTTAGAATTAGAATCTTAGAATCTTAAAATGACACGGATCACTAAGTTTCCAAAACTATGTTGTCAATTTTAAGTGATATCTATGTACAAAATGCACCTCTGTTAACCCTGTTACAAATTTTACCAGCAGCAGGCATTCATTCATTCATTATCTCCCGCTTTATCCTCTATTAGGATTGCGGTTGGGTTCCCCCTGCCAATCCAGGGGAGAACGTTTCGGGCGCTGGGCAGATAGACCCAGGACAGGGTGCCAATCCATCGCTGGGCACACACTCACTCACACAGACATACTCTATATGGGGCAATTTGGAGAATTCAATAGACTTGATCCATGTTTTTGGACTGTGGGAGAAAACCGGAGAACCCGGAGGAAACCCACACGGACACGGGGAGAACATGGAAACTCCACCCAGATGGGGATTCGAACCGGGAATCCCTAGTGCTGAGAGGCGAACGTGCTAAGCCACCGTGCCGCCCTGGGCTATCAAATGTTGAAATTAGAAATCAACTTTATCATTGTTTGAAATGTAAAATGGTCATTTATACAAATTTATGTACAGTGAACAAATGCTGGACGTAGCTAATGTAGCCATTAACTAAATATAATTACTAGGACTTTTTACTTGCAAATGACACAATTTATTGTTTTGGCCATCTAATGAGGACAGATTGAACAACAGCCCTTGTGGTTCCTGATGCAATGCATTTTTATGCTATTTTGAGACATTTTTGACATTAACTAGGAGCTTTGTTACTTCCTATTTTATAGATTCCTTCAGATCCTGGATGCAGTCGCTTTATGAAGGTACATTTAGATTTGTCAGTAATTTTATTGAATGCACTGTATACTTTGGACATCTTTTGGTTGCTCATCAATGTTTAGTCAGGTTTCAATGAAGCTGTTGTTAAGCACATACACTCATATATAGCCACGCTATTAGGTACATTGTTTCTACAACCACTGTTCTTTTATCACTTCCAATTATTATTTTGATAAATTCTGTTAAGCTATATTTTTCACTGCACACTTTAATCATGACCACAGAGCAGGTACCATTTGAGTGTTGGATGATTTTCAGCACTGCAATAAGATTTTTTTGGTGGTGGGTTTATTGTTTTACCTTGGTGAGAATAATCATACACAGCAATGCTGCCGGGGATTTTAAAAACCTTAGTGTCACTGCTGGACTAAGAATAATGTCGGGTTGCTCCCTCTATCTATCTCTCTGTTCTACACACTTTATTTCTCAGACACAAAACATTTTAGGAATTAAAGCACTAGTTTAATGTTTAATCTGCACTTCCTGTCATTACAAAACTCAAGAGTTTGTAACCAAAAGTAACAGGGACATTTTGAGGTTGCTGTTATAACTTTGCTTGTACTATAGTATAAAAAGTATATTCTGGGTTGGTTTTTTTTTTTTTTTTTTTGAAGTAATTGAATCTAATAGATGTAAACCCAGTTATTACATTATCCAAAACTCATAAATTTTACAACTTTGTAACATACGCAGGTCTCTTGACCTTCTTTACTTCAGGGGTGCCATATCATTGGTGACACAGCTCTCTGCTGAGGAGTTTAAAAGAAGAGCTTATAATATCATTATCATGGCTTTTCTGTAAATTATATGTCAGAGAGTTCAGGGGTTGTTTTGTTGAATGCAAAAGCTTATTCTATTCAAAAGATGGGAGACTGAAGATAGAGAGAAGTAATTATTCACACTTATAAATGTGCAAGATTACATGGTTAATTACCAGCTGAAAGACTGACAGATGAAGAGCTTGTGAGGAAACTGATTCAATCACAGAAGAATGAGAGAATTGTATTAGTACATTTGTTTACGTATTATTTTATTTTATTATTTATGTAGTCTAAAAGAAATATGGAAGTAGACAACTTTTTACACAAAGTAAATTATTATTCCAATAAAAATCAATATGTGGCTGTATGCTTTTTAGATTTACAAAGCTTAAAGTATAGAACTGAAGGCAGTGAATAACGTGCAAAAGTAGGCTAGGGCCCTAAGGTTTAACTTGTTTACTTGTTTCGAGAAGACATTTATAAGTGCAGAGCTATTTCTAGCTTATAAGATGTATTTAAACAAATTTGGTGTTAAATCTCAATATGCCAGTATGAGGTAGTTGTATAATATCCCCACATATTAATTAGAAAACAATATTGTAGACAAAAAAATATATATTCCTTTAATTTCTACTGCATGATTTGCAACAGTGGCCTTAAGTCTGAATTATGAAATTGCTAAAGTCTTTAGGCATGCCTGAATTACAAAACAAGTCAACTGCGGGACTTATGCCCTTTTATCATATTTGACCTACTTACTTAAAATGGTTTCAACATCAAGATCCATAATTGTGCATTGAGCAATGTGGTTACAAACTTTATCCAATTATGTTAAAAAAATCTAAATTTTTTGACTTTGCACCCCATTATCTAAAGCAATCAATATCTGCCAGAATCTTTAGACAACTTTAACAAATTCATTGCAAAATAACTTCTTTTGGCAAGGGGTGCAATTTTTTTTAAATTCCCCAGGCTGGGCAACAGGAAAGCTCCAACTAGAACTGCAATAATTACTACAGTTTTACAAATATTATGTGCTAATTTAATGTGTGAAGGAAAGTGTGGGTTTGGGGGAAAGAGGATCTTAACAATGCTTTTATGAAATTTTAGATACTTATTTTATTCAACTAACAGTACAGCATTTCTAAGAAATTTTATGGTAAATGATATTGTAGCACTTGTGGTATTTCTAGCCAGTTAAATGTCAACAGTATTTGTTTTAAAAGTATTATCAGCTACGGCAAAAATAGAGAAAAGGCACTATCTATAAAATTTCTTTGCTTGGGATTTTTATATTACAACCAGTTTTACTGTATTTAGAAACCTGTTCAGCCATCCTCAGGTTTTGTGTTTTCAAGTGCCTTAATTTGGCTTCACTTCATTTAAGTGGAATCATAGTGATTCTGGAAGATTTTGCATCATTAGGATATGCAATGCAAAGTGAAGTGTAATAAGGAAAGGTAGTAAGCAATGAGTTACATAATCAAATACTCCAGGGCGAGGGAAAATAGAAGCGGTATTTTGAGCAGTTCTCAGCTGACTGAGAATTAATGTTTGGAAAATGTGTGAACGACTTTTTTATTAAAGGCGATTTTGAGGAAAAAGCAGTTAATTTTGGTCAGTTAACTTAAATGGTTACAGAGCAAAGAGGAACCTGGAAAAAGTGGTTGAAAGGTACTAGATAAAGTGGAGGGTGGGTATAGAGATGTGTGACAAAACTTAAAGAAATATGTGACAATTAATTTTTTTACCAAAAATGACTGAATATGCTTAGTGAGAAAAAATTGCTTTTGTGGCAAGATGATTTTCGTTTGTACAAAAAAAAAAAAAACAAACCCCATGAACCTCTTGTCTTTATTGTGCATTAGCCATTTGGGTGACATTCATTATGCAGATACAGTGCTAATGGAATCCTGCATAGTTCAGTTGCCTTGTTTATTAACCATCACATTGAATTAACATAGCCAAATATCCAGATAGCTTAAACTTAATATAGTTAAAGCCAATATTTATATATATAACCCAAAATTTCAATCTTATACTACCTGTGCAGAATAGAGTGAGATCGAGGGGGTGATTATAGGTCATGTAAAAGTAACCCCATTTTAAAAAATACACATTTAAAGTGGTTAGTAATTGTTCAATGTCATCAACAATGAATACGATCAGAAAAGTAAGTAAGGAAAAGGATACCCCTTTATTTGTACTTTTATAGAATGCAAATTTGTTCTCTTCAGTGGAATTGAACAGTTTAATACAATATTACATTGTCCTGTTGTAACTTGAAAGATTTGGTCATAGGTTGTGCAGTCAAATCATCAGGCCAGATTTTTTTTTGTATTTCTTTAAAATACAATTGTTGAGATTTTTTTTAAAAAAAAAGGTGTAATTGCTTCCTCATTTTATTCATTTTTATATTTATAAATGTTTTAGTTTTTTTAAATCTTAAAAGAATGCAAAATGCCATGTGATGCTCTTGGACTTGAAAAATTAATTTGATTCTAAGATGCAATTTTCATAAAAGACTGCATTTAAATACTTTACTAATTAATATAACAACTATATGCACAATGATTTTCCTTAAAATAAGTAAACTCAGTAAAACTGTCCCTTGCTGCCAGAGACTGATCTTTTAGAATGCAGATATGTAAAGCATGCAACTTTTTGTACCATTTTTTTAATCTGCTCAAATATGGACACAAGTAAAAATGTATATTTATCTACTAAAAGTAAAAATCACATGTATGTTAACAGTTAAGTTAATAGCAATCCCTGTCCAGGGTTTTAGAAAAAGCAATTAGCCATGACATATTCCCACAAGCAACAATCCTGCTGTGTTTCTTACCTTCAGTAAGATCCCCTCTGTCGGTTTACTTTGTTTTCTATTGTTCCTAGACATGCAAGTAACACACCACTACCACGCTCATTGGATTATAATTGTCACTGACATTTCAGAGGCAGAATGGAAAATGCTGATGTGCACTTAGTTCTATTTAAGTGTACAATTCATGGACCCACAGAGCTAGTGGCATAAGGGATTTTGGCAAATATCAGACCAGGTTCTAACAATAATGCTTATAATAGGTCAGGCAGGCTATTCATGAGCAGTTTTGGAAGAACTAGGGATTTAACTGACTTGAAAGCCACTAAGCTCTGCTATGCAGCTAGTCTCTCAGCTGGCTCTTCATTCAAGCCTTGCACGATGCAAGAGAAGACTGTGGCCATTGTATGGCAAATAATTTAACACAGCCATTCTCAATGTCACCCAGGTCAGCATGGCTCAATATAAAAATGTTTTTAAAAATGTCTTACTTATTTTTACTCTTTCATGCTATTAAAATATAAAAAAAAACATATAAATATATATTTATCATAGTTGGTGCAATTTATACAAAGTTCACAAGTATTGCTTCTATAGGTATAACACATCACTTCAAACCATACATCTAGCATTGGTACAAGTAGCAAATTGCACAAATGTGTTGTTTCTGTGCATTATACTCTCTTGAGGATGCAGAATCGATACTACAACTAAAGTACACAAGATACTTTAGGCTGAACCTTACCAAGCATGTTAAAGTATAAAATAAGGTAAAAAAATAAAAATAAAAAAACGGTTTCCGTCAGATTTTTATAATGATTTGTTATTTTGCTTCTTTTTTTCAGAATTTTCAAAATATGTATTTTTTTAATAGATAAACAATTTTTTAATTGTTTCCAGATGTGATGTATTATTCAATAAAACTATTTTAGATTTGACTGAACTAATAGCCTTATCAATCATTTTAGCAAAGGTAAATCACACAATATGGTAATTAGTACATCATCCTGACTGATACTTTATAGCAGGGATCAAATGGTTAGTTGCACACAATGATAATGCTTGCCTTTGTGGTGGTGAATCTCTGTAGGGTGCAAATAAAAAAAAAAAAAATACAACACTGACATCTCATCTTGGGTAAGTCATTTCATGGTTCATTTACACAAACTCACAACAGCAGTACGGCAAGATTTCAAGGTTTATTGTTATTTTTAATTAATTAATGAATTAATGTATTAATTTTATATCTATTTATCTACCTCTTACAAGGCAGGTTATAGGACCATACGCAGGTTTCTATTATTGATAAATTTGTTGTAAAGAGAGTGGTTTTAAAGAGAAATACCTGAAATGAACTGACCTTAAAATATATTTTTCATGTATCCCTGCAGCCCAACCCTTAACAAACATTTTTCCACAAAACACTTATGTTAAATCATTTTAAAATTGCAACTCTTAATGATAAAAAAAGTAAAATGCATTTTCCTTAAACAAAGGATCTGTAAATTTATTGATACTGCATGCTTTTACCTTCCCTTTTCATTTGTGTTGTGTGTTTGTTTGTTGGCACATTGGTCAGTGAACCCATACTGATAGAATTCTAAAAAGATCTGAATATTGAAACTCTCCTTTGAAGCTTGCCAGCCCACTCCAAGTTCTTGTCTCATCTATTGTCTGTCTGGTTCAAGGATACAAACATGCACTAAAATGAAAGCACAGAACAAATTAAAAATTAAAGCTGAATACAAAGTTCAGTCACCTTCATTTTTTGTGATAGAAGTGATCTGAAATCTAATATGACATAAAAAAATAATAGAAAATCCCCACATTATTATTGCTGTTAGCCAACTCTGAAGGCAGTACACCATATATGTGTTAAGATAACTGTTAAAATAAGTTGTAAAAGCAGGAAAAAAATAATATGTCATGAATATGTTATTCGAATCCATTAGAGATTCGTCCTTGCTTTTACCGTTTATTTTACATCTATCTGGACTTTGATGACATTCGGAGTGACACATCACTGGGTCACATTTTCATATAAACTATTTTCAGATAAAGTAAAATTCAATCAGCTGAATGTCTTACCAATCAGATCTAAGTCCATCAAAACAGCACAAATGCCCCCACCCCATTGCCATCATATTCACATACCAGCTTCTAAGATAATTTTAACAGAGTCTATTAAAATGTATGACATTTTAAATTGAAGCAGTATTATTTAGTTTAGTATCTGCCTGTCTTCAGGCTGATCAATTAAAATGCAATTACATCCTCTGCAGTTTGTATTTTTTACTATGAGCTGTCAATTCCTTTGCAATCTATGGGCCAAGATGGTGTGGGTTTATATCTGTCACCCTTTTTTTTAGCTTAATGAATGAATAAAATCAATGATACAGCTTCACAAGCTTACTAAAAATAGTAATAATATTACGTGTGATAATGGTTTGCAAAAAAAAATCTTTTCAAGGGCTGTTGTGAATTGGACCTGTCAAGAAGCAACACCAGTTTAGCCGTGTAGCACTGCACCTCAGTACTGGTTTACATTTGACTTAATCATCAATACAAGTTCAAGCAAGATATAATAAAGCAATTAAAGGTGTATGCAAAACTTGGCTATATTGATGTTTAACATCACATTGTGGAACCTTTAACTGAAATGTATTCATAAATAGAAAAAGAAAAATTCCACTTCATTTTAAAATATTTTAAAATTAGTTTGTTGGGTTTTTTGACCTTAGGAGTAAAACCTTCATAATCAGTTTTTATGGTACATGGTATGTGGGGAAAAAATAGCTGCTTCTATGACATCCCATGTCTTCATGGACCTTGCTTTGTTTACTGCAGCACAGAAATGCTCGAACAGTAAATGCCCTTCCCCGAGCAATTCTCTTAAAATTTAAAGCTTGCAATTGTTCAAAACTCATAGCTAAGGTGCTTAATTCTTAAAACCTTGTGGTAGTAAGGCTGAAATAAACACCTAAATGTGACAACACATTAAACAAAGTCAGGAGGTTGAATTCTTGTGACACTGTAAGTACACATGACGATGACCTCTCCAGATATTCACTGCTGCTTGGTATATAGAAACAGTCAACAGATACATAGTTAGCATAATAACAGTTTTGCATCTTTCATTAACCTCATTTTGTATCATGTGTTTTTAAAAGCATTAAAAATAAATACAAGCTTTAAATACATGTAAGTTTAATGTCCAAAATGTTGTGTAATTTTTTTTAGTAATGTGATTAAAGTAGTTACTTAGCTAGAATCAATATTTGAGTACAGTTAGTAATTTACCCATTAATACTGCTTCACTGGGCAGAACAGCTTTACATAATAGATAGATAGATGTAATTTATTTATTCCCAATGGGAGGATTCAGGTTCTGAAGCAGTAAGCATAACCCAAATGGCATTGTGTGTCTGAACACAATGTTACACATAAGCGCTTTTTATAATTACACATATTACACGTCATAACAATGTAAATATAGCAAGAGACAAAAGACAGCATTACACATTAAACAAAAGCAATTAAAAATTTTCCTGATTTGAATGTCTAATGATAATGTAGGGTTGAAGATGGGAGATTGGGGGGTCAGGGAGATGGAGAGGTGCTGTGCTTACTGATCACAGTCGTAGAGCTGGACAGCAGCTGGAATAAAAGTCTTTCAATAATTCTTCATATAGTGACCTATGTGGTATGATAATGCGGCCGAAGCTGCCACCAGGAAAAAAAAAAGCAATCAGCTGCTTTGAAAACAGAACTTAAGTTGCCTTAAGTGGAGCACTCTGGTCTAAGTTTTTTTTCTTTTACAGCGTGTTTACACCTCCACCACCTCCTCCTTTTTTATTTGAAGTTGTGCTGCTGTTAATAATTTCTGTTAGCCCAGATATAGTTGCTTATCTCTAACTGTTAGATCTTGTATTTAGTGCTTGGCATTTCAATGCAACCGACTCCAAATGGCACAAAAAATGAACGGAAGAATGCTTGTGTAGTCAGCTTTTAAAAGCAAACAGTAAAATCGGCTTATTTTTGTACCTATTTTGTGGTGTTGCTGATAATTTGCTGGCCACTTTGTAAGCATTCAGTGCCACACTTCAGAAAGAAGCTGAAGCGTCAATGTGGGATTACCTTGGATGTAGCCCAGACTTAGCAGATGGAGGTTGATTGTGGCCAACTGAGGGTTTTTGCTTATAAATGTAGCTTTTACATAAAAATTGAACTAATACACATTAAATTTGAATCAAAATTCACATAAAAAGGAAAAAATATGCTTTGTCATATGGTTGTTGGTTAATGATGGGCAAGTTTACAAGTAATTCTAAGGCAAGGTTATTTTCATAATGCTTGACAACTGTTTTATATTTTATATAAATATAATATTTTATAATAAAGCATTATAAAATATTGCGACATAGTCAAAAAAACAATATTAAATCATTTTTGTAAGGTGTAATTTTAGTTTAACTTATATTTATTACTGATACTTCCTCGAGCTGCTCTATTATCCATTTGTAATTTGTGTGAATTTCTATCATGAGACAGTGTTGCATCATGAGACTAGACTCAGATGTCATTTTCTTCCCTGTAGCATTTCATTTAGCAACAAAGGCCTTTTGTTCAATAAAGGTATGTGGTCCTGAGTTAAAAGTTGTCTATAATCTATAAAAAGTAATAATTCTTAAATAATTCACTACGAAAATTAAATTATGTACAAAAACATTATGTATTTCTTGTGACACTGTTGTTACCTTACTGTATATACTTGTTAATGCTTTTGATTTAAATCTGTTGGTCAGTGAGCTCAAATCCAACTAACGGCAGCTTACTGTATATCATTAACATTGAAACATTTATGATCCAGGCAGATTTAAAATACAGTATAAAAAAGGTAATAATTACTTACCTTGTAAAAATAAAAAATACACATTTTTTGTTACCTTGTTAAAGATGCTGGGTTAACAAATTTTAGAAAATTATAGATTTATACACACAATTGTACTGTTATACAAAGTTATGTTCACACACCTACATCCATCCATCCATTATCTTCCGCTTCTACTAGTGCCACGGGGATTGGGGTTCCCGATGCCCATTCAGGAGAGAACGTTCTGGGCACTAGGCAGATACTCCCAGGACAGGGCGATGTGTTTTTGGACTGTGGGAGTAAACCTGAGAACCCAGACGAAACCCAAGTAGACACAGCAAGAACATGAAATCTCAATTCAAACCCGAATTCCCTAGTGCTGAGAGGCCGGTACATACATGGCATTGATTTATTTTTAACAGTTCTACCCATTGTGCATTGAGCAATAATTAAAGCAATTATATATGTTTAGAATTAATTTATTGACAATTATTTAAAAATAAACAACTAAATAGACTATGAACTAGTATTGAGTTAGTAGTTTAACTGTTTACTTGGGAATACAGCGCAATAAAGAAGTATGTAAATTCAATGCTATGAACACTTACATACAGGTACTTTGAGTCCAGTGGAGTGATACCTTCATTTAGGTCAGGGTTCTTTACTTTTATCTTCATGCCACCTGGTCTTCATGTTTGTATTACAGAACAATAGGAGGAACACCTGACAGTGCTTTAAAGAGCAAAAATGACACATCAAAGTATGAAAATCGGGTGTAGCTCTTGCTTGGTTAAAATAAAAACCTATAGCCTCAGCGTTAAATTAAAGTCGATAAAGAAACCCAGTGTAGTTCAAAAGACATAGTTTTGTAAATTTTGCAGCACTGAATCAATGTGGTCATGTGTGTACGGTGTTTGTGGCATTAGAGCCTTTAATTTATCCTGATTTACCCAATGCTAGGAAAATTCTGTTGTTTATTATTCAATGCATGCTACACAGTATCATGCTACTGTTGCATACCTTTTCATTTGCATGCTATGTAGTCAGCTGACCTTTAGTCTATACAAAGAAGTGGTTTTACCAGGTGCTAAAAATGTATTATCTTGTTTCATAGGGGAAATGTTCAATTGTAATAGATTCACCACTAGTGCATTTAATAGACATGAATATATATTAGACATTTTATTCATCGGAAACCTTTTTGGCCTCTGGGGGCTGTACCATGATGAACATTGCTTTAAAGAAAATAAGTCTCATTAAGGGAAGACCAACGTCCCCTGGCTAGTGCTGAAAACCATTACTTGCTTTTATTGTTCAGGAACTCTTGGAGAAATGGAATATTTTTAAATGGCTAACAATTAGGGTAACAATACATTTATAACCGAATGGGCAAAGGACCACAAAATCCAAATGTTCTTCAAAACAATAACAGCAGGGACTCCGAACTTTTTGGTAAAAAAAAAAAAAAAGGCTGTCACAAGATTGATAAAAAAAAAGTGTCAAGCTGTGAATCACTGTGAAGATATATTTGATATTCACTCTGAACTATTGACCATTATTCAAAGCTCACATCTCCCTAACATAAAAACTGGAATACAATCTGACCTGTTAAGAATACTGAACTATAGGGGACTTTTTTAAAAGTCATAACAGTAGTTAGATGAACTATTACTTTAATTTATAAACTGCAGTCATGACCATTGCCAAAATAGCCAACAGATTCTGATCTGTCTATGATGTGAAACTGACTTAAACCACATGACCAATTATTAATAAAACATTTGAGGTGCAATGAACAAGGAATCATGCAAAAGTCTGAAATTGCTACAGGCAACTGAATTAAAATTAACCAAAAAGAACTGTGGAAAGTTTCAAAAATGACAAAAATCAGCATATTAAACTAAGTGCGATCAGTTGTTTCTGTATCTCTGATAAAGAATGCATATACATGCTACAGATTGCTGTGTGATTAGTGAAGGAATAGACAACAGTGGAAGTGTTATGGCATTGGAATTAGATTTGAGTATCTTAATGCTCATTAGAGTTGCTGTTCCTGATGCATGTTAATAGTGCTCTAGCATTTCTAGTAAGCCATCCCTTCATGTGATAATGTACATTATCAGTTTATGTGGTGAGGCCTTCTTCTCTTTTGTCGGAAGTAAGTGGTAAGCAGGTGGTGCCCGCAGGAAGGATAAAGATTTTGAGGCATTTTACTTGACCTGACAATCGACAGAGGTAGGATACACTTAAGTCCACTTGGGAAGCTAAAATGATTAAGTTGCATGTAACCTTTAAAGTCCAGCGATTTGTGGTCATCACTATACTCTCCACTCCACTTCATCACATTTGCTTTCACATGGTTGTGCAGTGGTGGCTGGACTGAAGTGTGGGCATAATGGAATTCTCTACCAAATAAACAAAGTCTTAAGCAGAAGACAACATTCAAAGCACCAGTACATCTGCTGGTGTTTTGGATTCTAGTATTGAATTAGACAAGTGAGGATGAAAAATTCTCAGTAGATTCTTTCATTGCATTTTTTTTTCTCCATTTTTCCATTTTCGCTATTTCCTTTCTTTTTACTGTAGGTAAAGGTGGTAGATAGTTCAGATAATGAAAACCCATGACCCTGCCATTTGTCTTGTCGACTTGGTATCCATGCTTTGGTATTTACTTGTATATACTAATCTATGAATCTGATTTTTTTTGTGTTTGACTAAGTCATACATTTTCACTTTTTTAAATGCAATTTAATCATGCTGTGACTTCATCCTGCTGTGGTAAAAGCTTCTGTTTTGGCAAACAAGTTGAAATCAGGTTTGAAGTCTTTATGTATGGTCAGTTTGTGGGATAGCAACTAATTACCAGACTTGAAAAGACTAAGGTCAGCTGAAAAACCTGCTACTCTTCAATGGAGTTACACTGTTTATTGTTAACATTTAATTAAATGTATTTGCTAAATGATCCAAATAAACATTATATACATTATATATGTGCAGTTTAATTACTATAAGCTGTTGTAAATTCTTATTCTTATGTTTTTTAAACTGACAACTTAAACTATCGATAATACTAACACATATTTCTTGTATTATAGATTAATTTATCATGTGAATTTAGAAGGGGCCATATCACATATAGAATAATTTCTAGGTTATAATTGTAATACATTTTACCTAATAAATTATCTTCATAATTAAATACATTAGAGTTGTTGCTATTTTGACCTAAAATAGATTATATGGAGAAAAAATCTTATCACATTATGCTTTATGAATTCACATTCTAAATGGATGTCCTCTTTGCAGCCATAACAACTTCGTCTCATCTAGTAAAGTGAGGTTTAAGAGTGTGTTTGTGGGATTTTGGGTTTTTAGTCTATCCTATAGTGCATTTATGAGGTCATATATAAGTGTCTAGGCACTTGAGTTTAAACATCTGTGACAACATTCAACAATTTAAAGGTGTCACAATACATTTGTCCATGTAATGCTTTATTTAAGGCTTTCATTTTTGGACCCCATAATGTGATTATTATACAAAAATTAGGGATATTAAGGTATAACCCTAGTTTTAATATGTATATTTGATATATTTCCTCTTTAATGTTTGTATAAATTATAAGCATAGCATAATTATTTAAACATCCATAGGCCAAGACAAGTCAAGCATTAAAAATCTTTCCATGACTACCTCCCACCTATATGACAGATATTTCTAACACTTGATCGATGACCGTCTGCTAGAGTTGATTTTAGCCTGCCTAAAGCATGTGGCATCACTGAAAGCTTGACATCATTAATTATATCAGTCCCATCAGTAAGTGGTGAAGCAAGATTGATGTTGGTATTATAATAGTGCGTGATTATTACAGAACACACTGACTTTATTCTGGCTTAAATTTCATTGTGTGTGTGTGTATATATATATATATATATATATATATATATATATATATATATATATATATATATATATATATATATATATATATGCTTACCACTCTTTCAAGTGTAATGTTACGGTTCAGAATGGTTTTGAACTGTATTGCAGTCACAAAGGTGTAACAGGAAAAAAAAAAAAGTGTTTTCAGTCGACAGATGCAGTGCTTGGCATGGAGGCTCTGGGTTTGGCAGTGACCATTCAACCACATTATAAGCTTGAAAGGACTGAGCAGCATGTCCTCTCATGCCAAGATTTCACTACACAGATTTGCACTGCTTTCTTTAGCAATTCTCTGTGACAAGCCCAATCACTTTAATTCTAGAGATAATTAAACATAGGCTCAGAGCAGTGGGGCATCAGGTAATAAGGATGACTCACAGTGTTACAGCTAGATCATGAGCTCTGCTTACAGTAAAATAGGAGTTCAACATTTTCACACTGGATCTGTTGGACCTGAATTCTCTAGTGCTCAAAACCTAAGGTGGTACCTGGTTTTCCAGAAAGGCTGATCCACTGTGACACTTATTGGGATAAATGAGTTGCATAATTTATTGAATATTTAAAAATGAATGTAGAAAAAGAAGTATATAGTTTTAAATGGAAATCAGCAATAATGAAGACATTTGTACGATAATAATCTATTTTAGTTGAGACTCTGGATAACACCTCAGATGCCTTGTTACACATGTTATGAACCACGTACTGTGTATGACATAACGCTCAGCTACAGTTTTTTCTTTGTGACAACCAGACAACAAACAATTCCGTGAGAGCAGCAGGTGTGCACAATGATGGCAGATGCAGCACTCATTACCAAGACAAAAGATTCAAAAGGATTTATTGAGCTGGTTTTGAACCAAAAAAAAATAACGGAAGTCAAATAAAAAAAAAATTGAGCAGAAATATATTGAAATATAATTAATAAATAACAAAAAATCAGTAGCTTGTCAAACTTCTCTACTGCATATTATACCAAATTTGTCGTGTAAACACTAAATGTAAATGATTTCGGACATCTTTAATTATAAATTATATATTACCTGGTATTACCTCATACAGAAGCATCTCTTTAAAGTGTAAGCTACTCCTATTTGTGAGGCGCTATGTACTTATTGTGAATAGTGCTCTTATAAAACAGTGTCAGATTCAAAGTGCTTGCATTTAAGAGTAATTACAGATTAGTTCAGTAGAAGCATGGATACAAACATAGCACTTCCATGTATCATCCATATATGTTCCAAAGTTGCATCATCTGCTGCTTCACTTTTAGCATAAGAAGATTGATAAAGTTTTTTTATTCTGTATATATATATATATATAT
>JAFMOD010000341.1:985951-1019673 GCA_019802435.1 Corydoras maculifer
AAATAACAGAGCTTGCATGCACACAGAAAATTCTTGTATGACTGGTGAATTGATTTTAAATTTTAAACTTTAGTTATATTTACCATAATTGATTTGCTAAATACAAGGTAATGTATATTTATTTGTATAACACAATACATAGAAGTAATAAAAAAGGTGAATTATTAGGTGATTGATATTTTATTAATGAGATAGAAATGAATAAAGATTCATAATGAAAACTTCTAAAATTTGAGTTTTCATTAAAGACACTAAACTCTTTTTTTATTTTCTACTTTAAACATTTTCACATTTTTAGGGCTGCAGTGACATTGACGTGGTGATAGTGTGTTAGTGAATTACACTGGTACTAGCAAATCACAACAGTACTTTTAGTCTTATAGGCAGCCTTCTATTAGCACACAAGTTTAATATTGTTTAATGATGACTAACAAAAAATGTGACTTAACAAATAAGCTACTATTTCTGCTTTAAAATGTACAAGATGGAGCATGTGTCGAATAAAGTGCACAGTGAGTGGACACATCTTTATATACTCTTATCATTAGTTACAAGTTGACACTATAGCCCACTAGTCTTAATTGTTATATATCAATCAGGAAACAAATGACTTAAAATGTAAAGTAACAGAACTGAATGAATTCATTGTAAAACCTATACATGTTTGTACATACAGTCACACAGCACCATACACATACACATGTAATAAAACATTTTGTCTTTTATTCTTTTACATTTAATGTTTAGCCATTTTAATTGTTTTTACAGATATAGTATCCCATTAAAAAAACATTTTTTGGGATGTATTCCACCTTATACACTATTTTATGGTAGTGTATTCACCAAATGCAACCTGAAATTAATTTGAAATTGTTTGCCTTTTTGGCTTGGCATTTATCTTCTTCGTACTCATCCTCTATCTCTAAACTCGCTTCTGCAATCTCCTGTCTCCAGTTGGCTGCACAGTCCTTTTGGGGTATTGTTTGTGTATCTTCATGTCCACACGATGACTTATTGCATGGCATTTTCGCATAAAAACATTCTAGAATAATCTCTGCTTAGCTTTGCATTGTGTATGGAAGATGAACGAGCAAGGAATTATGTTGGGGAAACCTGTAGAAACTGTAGAAGTATTTATTCCAGTGAGAGAAATAATCTTTTTGTGATGTTAGGCATTTATTGTCAGTTTTCAAAAAGTTGCATTTAATGATTAATATGTTCTTAGAAATCAATAATTTGAGTTTGTGAATGAAAAGTAAACTCCACTAAATTGTGGTTATTGAATTTTGCACTGGTGATTTTAGCAATGGATTATTCAATCATAAGTTTTTGTCAATGAAAAACACGTATTTAGTGTAAAAATATGTTTGTAGTTGGAAGGAATTTGAAATTGATATGTGAATAGGATAGGATAAGTATATCAACACTGATTTTAGTATCTTTACAACATTTTGTTATTATGTATTTGTGTACAGACTCTACCTCCTGTTATAATCCCAGATTGACAACTGGGACCAGCTGTTGCATGATATCTTGTTCTTTAACTGTTGAAGACTATTCTTTTTGAAACTCTGAGCATCACTCGTGTTTGTGGACATTGTCATAATACGATAAATAAGCCACCTGTTAGCTAATTTATACCACACCATTTAGAATTGGTGCGTAGTAACACCTTAGAAAGTTAATGGTTGTAAGTTCTAATTAAGGTTTATAGTTTTGGAATATCCTTGTCCTGTCTTGTTTCCTTTGGGTTTTTTTTTTAATGTATTTTGTGGAATCCATTTTTTACCCATGCAATATTGACAATGCCTTTGGCAATCTCAAATCTACTTTACTGATGGCAACCAGGAAATTTTATTTTGATCGCATTAATCCACAGCATTTGTTTCCAACATTAGAATATCTTGTAGCATACATCAGATGCTGAATTTTGTAAAGTGGTCACAGGTAAGGTTAAGGTAAGCAATATTGGTCATTTTTTCAGTTATCTAAAATTTTACATAACTATCCTGCCTTTATGTCACACAATATGACGCTTGATTTTGGTTCACCTTAGCACATTTGTAGTAAAATATATTACTGTATTAGTGACAGTGGAAGCACTAATACACTTATGATTTCATATGTACAGATAAATGAAACAACATAATTATTGCTAGTCAAGTGTCTGTGTGGTTTTGTCAAAAAAAAAGTTGTTAGTCTGAATTGGCAATTAGAGAGATTTATGAGGAATATTAACTGTTTTGTAAACATTTAAAAATACACTAAACGTATATTAAATGAAAAATACATTATACAATACTTTTAGATCATTTGTGTATCAGTGTCATTGAAGGACTTAAGAGAAAAGGAACTTAGGGAAAAGAGTGAAAACTTGTAATTTATTTGAAATGGGTCCCATTGACATGACTAGAATGAAAAAGAAAAAGGTTAAATATCAGCTAAACATATGAGTGCATTGTACTTCCTTAAATGTTGTGCCAGGCTGTAATTCAAAAAGAAAAGCCTGAGCCTGGGAGCCCGGTCTCATCAGGGAATAAAACTTTTAGATTCTAGTGCCGTTTCAAAAAAAATTTTCAAAACATATTGTCTAAACACTGGCAAAAGCAATATGATTTGAAATGATTGTACATTTATTGGGATAAATATGGTTGTTTTAGAGGCTTGTGAGGAAATGCTGGGGAAGTCAGACAGTGCCTGCAACATATAATACATTTCGCAATCTATATCTGCATATTATGCATCACTTTATTTCTCTGTTATCGTTATTAATGATTTCATAATAATTTGAGTAGAAAACTATTTTGCAAAATGTGTTTTAAAAAAAAGTGTTTTAAGGTAAATTTTTAAGGCAATTTTTTGAAGTGGTGGTATACAGTTGTAATTCCCAATTAGTGTGGAAGCATGGCTGTGCTTTGAGTTATTGTTTTCTAACTGACAAAAGATGTTAATCTATAAACATTTTTTTCTGGATTATTAAGATAATATGGCTGGCTTTAGAAACAATTCTGAACCCTGTATGACATTTAATGTTTAAATTTATAGTGCTTTTTCAGTTCTAAATACAATCTGATGAATATCAAAGTGAAAGAAGAACAAAAGGTCATTTGGGTTATACAATCTTTCACTCATTTCACACATAGTATTTGTTATCTGATAAATGGAACAGTACATAATTCCTTACTAATTCTGGGTCTTAGCTACTAATTACCCTAAATGCCATAATCTGTTTCTGAAACTGTGGATCAATCTAGCATGTCCATGACCCCCACCAGCTCCCTTCCTCTGTGGCTTTCAAATGGCTTGGACATTTTTACCTTCATTTTTGTTTCTACTTGTTTTTTTTCTTTTCTTTTGGGGAAAGGGTGGGGGTTAAAACAAATTAACATCCTCTTAACATCCTCTCAAAAGCCAGTGTAAGTTCACTTGCATGTGTTGTTATGTGTCTTAGCTGTGCCGTCAAACTTAGTTAATGCTCCCAATTCACCACTGATAAACGTTTGCAATGTTATTTGCTTTAGAGTAAAACATGAAGTATAAATTCAAAGCCAAGCTAGAAAAGCAGAGTTCTCCATGTGTGATATTTGTTTTTATTTCATTAATGTACTGCCAATTAAGCCACATTATAACGACTGCAAGGATTGTTCTGAGCTTTTTTTTTTTTTTTTTTTTTTGCTTTCTCTCTGAAGATCTTGTATCGAGCCTAGTTTTCATGAACCTTTATTCTGTCTCTAGAATTTGGAATGATCGGAGAGCATACTGTAAAAAGTCAACGGCCAAGATCAGTTCATGACACAAAGGGCCAACAGGAGCGAGATGAGTCTGCTAAATTTATGGCACAAACTGGTAATACACTAGTTATGTTTCTTTCCTTTATGTTAACAAAACTTAATTTCATCTAAATCATGCATGCTCTCTTATATTGCACCTTTAAAGTGAAGATGCTTTTTGTTCTCTTTATTTTTGTCCCTATTATCTATATATAATAAACATCTTCTAAGGAAGGTGTTGGCATATTCTCCAACAAATAGGAATAGAGCTTTGCCTTTCTTTCCACTGTAATATAAAGAACAGTCAAGCGCTTTCACAATTTCGTGTGTATATGCTGATAATGCCTATGTGATGGTGAGAGTTAAACTAAGCAACACGAACGCCCACATCAGAAAATTAGTTCTTAAATTTGTTTATCCTTCTCCCTCTTTTTGCATGGACCATGTTTTCGATATGTTATTAGATATTTCTTGGGAAGGGGACAGTTCTGTTTTTTTCCCCCTATTTGGTTTATCCCCATTTGCTGTATTGTTTTTTCCCTTTTCTTTGAGTCATGTGTCAGATGTGTACATTTGCATGTGCGCATTTTAGTTGCAAATCATTTCGCAAACAAAAGCCTAACTGTTTTTATATTTTATTTTCCCATCCCAATTCACTGCTTTATTAATTGCATTTACAATATTTCATGCATTTGCTTCTAGTTTCCTCATTAAGTCTGTCTGACATGTGCATTGCTTTAAAAAATTGATCCACTTTTAATCCAATTTGTCATCAGCTCAGTATTGTTTACCAAAAGTCTGCTTATATTTCTCTTTGGCACTTAATACATATTCACTTCTAGAACCCAAATGTAAATTTAAAACAATTTTAAAAGAATGGAGTCCTTGCCAAATTTATATTTTTGCAGAAGATAACAGTAAAATGATGTTTTAAGAATTTAATATGATTGCTGTTGAAGGATAATACAATTTACATGCTTGATTCAGTAATTATTTGTGTTCAAACTAGTTCATATTTGTCATAATACAGTGTATTTACAATTGCTGTTTGCATTTGGTATAGCCATGCAAATCACTTGTTGTGGAATTACAACTATTAAAACTAGGGTAACCACATACTTTCATCGTCACCAAAATTTTAAATAGACTTTCTTCTGCGTTATATATGATACAGTAGCAAAAATCAGCAAGGCCAGTCATAACTTTTTATTTGCTTCAATCTGTTATGTTTCAGACAATTTGAAATGGCGAGAAATGGATATTTCACTAGGGTAGATGGACTGTTTGTCTTTAACAGAAAGGATATGCACTCAAAGTAAATACCATGGCAGCAATGACTAAAATGCCATGATCAGCTGAGTATGATGATAGTTCCTCCTATTATTTTGCTTTCCTGCCAACCTTGGTACCAAAGTAAACAATTCTAGCAACTTTAAACTGTCACTCAGTTCGGGTAAAGCCAATTTAAATTAGCATTAAAATAAACCACTGACGGTCTAACCGTTGTGAATTGCAAACTAACAATCACCACAGGTCATACTCTAACTTGTAGAAGCCATCTTGCATGCACCTACATGTTTTACCATGTTTTATGCTTTTTTTCTGGTATTGGTTTAGTTGGTTTATTTTCTTTTTTTAATTTGGTTTATTTTAGTTGTCTGCATGTTTTAGTTTAAAAAAAAAAAAAAACTAAGATAAAGGTCTGTTCATATGCAATCATGTGAAGAAACAAGTATACACAGTAAGTTATTATTAAGGATAAAAAGTTTTTCAACCTTGTTGACTTTGCTTAAAATGTTAATGGATAAGGGGAATTCATTTTGACATCTGAAATGATGTTATTGTACACACAAATGCAGTTTTGTGCACAGTAAAAAAAAAAAAAAAAAAAAAAAAAACATTGAAAAAACAAAAAAATCAAGCTCCAACATGTCCAAAACTGTTGAAAAACTTTAAATGTTTCCAGAGGTGTACCTACATTTCACATGACTGAAGATATGAGCTTTAAATAATATTTGAAGGGACATTGTACCCAGGTTTTTACATATTGTGATCTTGCATTGAATGGAAACTGCAATTGTACTTCAATATTTTATCAATAGCAACTTTTCCTCTCTACCTGCGGCCTGTTAGTACAAATTAAATACGATTCACCAGTCACAACTACCACAAAATACTATTTGAGTGGTGAAATGTTCTCAACACAACAGTGATGCTGACATGGTGTAGAGTGTGTGGTGCTAGTAGTATATATGTCACACATGAAAAAAACCATTGAAACATTAACAATGAGCTGGATTTAGAGCTGAACCATACTTATAGTGAGAAGTAAATTATATAAATATTCACATTATGGTTCAGAGAGCACACTTTCATATGGACTTAAGAATAGCTGGAACAAACATTTATACAATTTAAATAAATTTCAGTTCAGTTTGAAAGTTTAGTATTTAGATAAATTTATGTCCTGATCTATCAGGCAGACATCTACTTATAGTCGCAAGTTTCCCTACATTATTTGCACTTATTACTAAAATTCTTTTATAAAATTCCAGTGGGCCAGAAGTTTACATGCGTCAAGCTGACTGTGCCTTCAAATAACTTGGAAATCTCCCTAAAACTTTATGGCTTAAGAAACTGCTAATACCTTGACATTACGAAAAAATCAGGAAAATAAATAAGCCAGGACAGCAGAAAAGGAACTTTGAACCTCCAACTTTCCGAATAATAATATGCAAGATGGACATCATGGAAAAATGTGACTACCATGAAATTTAGGAATGAGATGCAATGTTTGTTCTTAAAACTTTTCTTTGCTGTGGAAATAACAAATCAATGTAAGAACAGGAAAAGACTACCTTTTAAAGATGCTACGAAAAAAGGATCTAATGAATTTATATCAAATGGAAAACATGTCATACGTTGTGATGAGTTGAATAGTTAGTCATCAAGAAAGAAGCCACTGCTATTAAACTACCATAACATAGTCAAGATTTTTTAACTCATATATGAAGTGAAAAAAGAGTGACTATCTAAAAATGAAGCACAATTGAGTTTATAATCTAGAAGATATATGTTATTCTGTCAGAAGGAATAGCCATAATCACAACAATGTATTGTGAGATGATTTTGGGAGGGCACCTAAAAGATTTGACCCAAATGAAAGGCAAAGCTATTAAGGACTAAAGACTTAATCTTCTATGTAAACTACTGAGCCACTGGTAATGTTATAGAATAAATAACTCTAGTGATTTTATGACATTTGTACCTTTTTAGAATATACTGTGGTAGTGATCCTAAATGATCTGCGAAAGAAAATGTGCACTAGTGTTTAATGTCAAAAATTGGAAGTTTGTTCAAATCTGGCTGTGGTGTATGTGAACCTCTGTTGTATTATATGATGTTAAACTCTTTTCGTCTTTCGCAGAAATAATCAGTGTCATGTAGTTAAATTTGGTCAGTGGTGATCACATGGTGTTATTTCCATTGCTGGTCAACATTGACAGACTGCCCTTACTATGGGCCAACTCTACTCCATAATATGGCACTACATAACAAACAACTTGACCACAACAAGTAGGACACATCAATGTCTGATATATTTTGCCCTCAGTAGCAAGAATATCAGTAATATTTATGCCTAGTATTTCAGTCCCTCATATTTAGCAATGCAGGATCACAATGCAAAGCTATAACATAAGCATCGCTCCGGCCATCTAACTTGGTGATGCTATATGATGCCCTGTGCAGTCACGCATATAACTTTGCTTAGCTCCACCTGCTCCTACTGGCCCCAGCTTCCTATGACCTTGTTGCTGCTATTAACTGGTGTCACCGTTCTCCTACACAGGTGACCCAGGTGCTGAGGAATGGTCCCAGTGGAGCTCTTGCACAGTAACATGCGGTCAAGGGTCGCAGGTGCGAACAAGAACATGTGTCTCACCATACGGAACACACTGCAGCGGCCCTTTAAGAGAATCAAGGGTTTGCAATAACACTGCCCCCTGCCCAGGTAGTGTTAGCCGCAGACAGACCAAAATCACTTCTTGTGTTGATATATATGCATACTTTTTGATCTCTTATGACTGCAAATGTTTTGTTGTGGTTGTCTATTTTATGTTGAAATGTTTGCATTATTGTTATTATCATGATTATTATTATTATTACTATTATTGAGGTTTTGCTGTATTATTTTTTTCACCTTTTTTCTCATCATCTTCTGTTTTGTCCTATTTGTCAAGTCATTATAAAATCATACTTATCACCATCTGCCACTCTGTTTCTAAAGGTTTACAAAAATCTAAAGCAAGATGGCATTTTTAAGTGTAATTCCTAATATAGTATAATATAGTATTAGTGTTAAAAAATAAATTAAAATAAATAAATAAAATTAAATAAAAAAAGCTTCAGATAGAAAGACTTACCTCTGAAACTATTCAGTCCTAAAATCCGAATATGGACAATATTGTAATTTCATAATAATTTTACCTGCGTCCACAGATCACTGATATATGATTGTCATTTATCATGAATGAAGCATTTATTAGATTACTATGCACAATCAAACAATAAAGGGCAAGTGTTAAGAACTCAAAAGATTAAAAGCTGCACACATTTCCATATTTGTGAAGTGTTATCAACTGCCCTAATGAAGAGGCAGTATCAGGTCAACATCGAATGTCAGACTTGTGAAAATGTCATTGTTTGGTTGCCTGGATACTGCTTGCAAAATCAAAAGAAAAAGAAAAACGCCTTCTGAAGCTCTATGTGGAGCAGCATGGATGTCTGAAAAGCAGTTTATATTTAATAAAATAGTGCAGTATTTCTCAGTGTTATGGCAAGATTTCTCCACTTTTCATTGGCATTCCTGTTTCACATATTTAACTAATATTTTGTAGCTTTCTTGTTTACATGATTGCAAAGATATGTAATGGAATGCCATATTTGCACTGGGGTCAGAGTCTCCTGCTGTTTAAAGGATGGATACACAAAAGTTTTTATATCTTATTTAGAAATGAGTTCATTCCATGTCAGAATGAGTTTGGAAGGATTAAAATGGTCTTATAATGCTATACTCGAGGCATGTATGAATGTAGCTTTTGGTAATTATGTGAATTAAGTCCATGATTAAAATCTTAACACAAGGGATTGAATAGAATAATTTATTTTTAGTTGTTAATAAATAAAAGCTGTTCTATATTATTTTTGTTTTAGTTGTATGAGCAAAAGAATTTATAATCAGGAAAGAGTTAAGTGCTTATCTGAATTAATGAATCCAATTCTTATGCATAATCTAAGAAAAATACATGGTAAAGTACAGTTTCACTAAGCTAAGTGTTCTCCTAGCTTAAATTGTGTTTCTGGTTATCCTACAGTCTAGGTAAATCATTTCCTTCTCTTCAGTATTTCATCAACATCTTATTCTTTAATAAAGGTGTTAGAAAATGTTATAGATAGTCCTTAGTTGTGCTCAGGTCAGGTCATTAACACAATGTGGTAAACCTGTTTAAAAAGGTCAAAATTAATTGAGGACATTTATGTAAATAATTTGGACACTTAGTAAAGAACATGTTTACTTGCAAAATCAAGAACAAAAAAAATAAGTTGATCATCTGTGCTAAAACTAAGACTGTAAAATTAATATGCATGTATACCAATGCTTAAAAGTTGTTGTAATATCTTTTAGTAGTTTACTAGTTATTTAATGAATTTAATTTATCATTAAAAAAAACTAAATAATAATATTTGAAGAAGGCAGAAGATGTTTAACATCTGGTAAGAATTAATGGAATTCAAATGGTATTTGCTTTTTAAGGCTTTCATGATCAAGAAGAAATATAGCAATGAATAGGCAGATAGTGTTACATAACCTGTTTGGTGTACAATATTTGAGTTTTAATATGCCTTTAATTTAATTGGATTTAAATGTGCATTAGGGACCAAGTAACGAATAGCACTTTAAATATTAAACAGTTGGGACACCATTTTTTTTTTGTGGAATGAAACAGGAAGGACTATTAATCTGCATATGGAGAGCATATATTTGCCATTTACTGTATATGAGTGTTTTTTGAAAATGCTTACTTAATGATAAGTACAAACTAATTAGTACATAGAGGAAAAGGACGAGTTATAAAAATTCAATCCAACACTCACTTGTCTACTGTCATTCTAGGTGCATTTTCATTCATTTTACATATTCAAAGCTGCATGATTATACCCAGGTTCTTGTTATAACTCATAATATTATAAGTATATTTAAAATAGATGATTCAAAGTGCATTTATGTGTATAAGAGATAGGTTTGTCCCAGTGTACCCTAACTTCTTTAATGTGTTGGCAGTGCACGGCGTGTGGGAGGAGTGGTCTCCATGGAGCCTGTGCTCTTTCACCTGTGGCCGGGGTCACCGCACCCGGACCCGAGTCTGCACACCGCCTCAGCATGGTGGCAGAGGTTGTGATGGCCCTGAGACTCAGAGCAAACTTTGCAACATTGCCCTCTGCCCAGGTCTGTTTTCTGTTTATTCCTCCTATCGTTTTTTCATGGTGAATTACATACGAAAGAGCCATGCTTCAATTTGAACTCCCACTGTGTTACTCTGATCCTTTGACTCCTCTTGCTGTTCTCTAACCTTAATCAATTTTGCTGCAAATTGAAAATTGCTTCACTAATTTTGGATGTGCATGGCGCCACCATCCTCTGAGACCAATACAGTTTAAATAAAGCCTTTTCGGATACCCCTCAAGGTTGATACCCACTCATTCCCTTTTCCAAAAGTATTAAAAAACAGAGCAGGCGTTATAACGATGACATGGCTCATGGGGCTGGTGAAAAATCATTTAGCCACTATTGGCCATGAATGAAAAGTAGATTTGCCATGATAAGATTCTCTACACAGCAAATTTTGGCTTCAGTGAGGTAACAGACAGATTGTGATCCATCCGATCACAGCCTGCTTTGTTTATCTCTTTAAAAGCTTCAGCCTATTCAGTTAAAAAAAGACAATTAAAAGCTTTTTTTTTATTAAATCATCAAATTTTGCTGTAGAGATGGTTCATCTAGTTCATGTTTTGTTGACAAGCACAGGCTTTTAATATCATATTTTATTTTATTTCATTTTCAACAAAATGCAACCACTGTTTAGATGATCATTTAAAATAATAAAACCAACAATGTACCAGTATAGTACTCAGAGCTCTAGATTGTTACTTGGGTTCATTTTGTAATATGTTTTTGGAATGTGATTTCATCTATGCAGACACTAACAGAGGTCAATTAATTAATTTTGATTTTAATAACATATGGCATATAGGAAAAATATAGAAAAAAAATGTAAACATTTATTTTTGAGATTTTACCAGCTGGTAATAAACAAATTCTACTGATTTATTTGTGGCATGACAAAACTGACTAATATTCAGGTATGCCTTTTTAATTAACCCTATAATTTTTGTTGCAGTGGATGGTCAGTGGCAAGAATGGAGTGCATGGAGTGATTGCTCAGTGACCTGTGCCAACGGAACACAACAAAGAAAGCGCCAGTGTTCAGCTGCAGCTCACGGTGGCTCAGAGTGTCGCGGTCATTGGGCAGAAAGCCGTGAGTGTCACAACCCTGAATGCACAGGTAAAATTATTTGTATATTTGTACAATTCGTTTATTTGTACAACAAAAACTGTATAAAGCCATCCAATCTTCTTAGAAGGAAAAATTGTTAGTGACGTTAGTAGTGGATTCAACATAGAATACCATCATTACAGCTGCAGCAGTAGGTGGCCTGACAGTTTGGAAAATGGTGTGACTGAAACTGGTAAAGATAATAAAGAAAAAGAGAAAGAAAAGAAGAAACAATTCTATACATTTATATTATACGTACAGAAATAAGCAAAATGAAGGTCTACAAAAGGTTCCCAAATGTCTTTGAACTCATTTTCTTTTACTTACTCTTTTACTTAAATTGTGTACAATACAAATGCAATCCTGTGCTTGAAATGCTAAGCCTTAAATCATTGGGGGAAAAAAATTTCATTTTTTATTTACAATGACACCTAGAACATAGTAAAGAGTAAAGTAGGTGAAACTAATAAATGTAAAATCATTGTGGATATAACAATCCATAAAATATATTTAAGGGTTGTTTAAGGGAAGTTTAATGGCATTAGGGTAAAAAAAATCCTAAAGTTATTTGAGCTCTTTTTAAAGTGCTTTGATATCTAACTACTAATGTCTCAGGGTACCATTACCTACAATTTTTATGTGTAAACATTTTACATTATATATGTCCTTGGGTAAATAATGTGAAATGTTAAAATGCTTAGAATGCAGAGCAATAAATATGCCATCATTCACATGCTTGTGGTGTTTTATGTATCACACTTTAATTTACGATACACAACGCAGGATTTTTTTTTATGGAAGACTTAATGCTGTTTATTAAATACCATAAACAATATAATGGCTGTTTTATCCTTTCCCATAAAATGTCTTTTAAAAGTAAGAGAAATTACTGCAACATGCACCATACACCCTTTTACAGCATACTTTATATCATGCATAAGCTGTGTCCCATTATTACAGGTCATTATATTCATTCCTGTTAATTTCACTTTGCAATGATTGAATACAAAACTATTTTATGATATAACTAAGTGCCAAAACATGTCCGGCTAAAATAGAAAAATACTTAAAAGCTATTATTTATGACAATTTTATAATGTAAGACTATATTTTTGCTTGTATTATGTCACGAGCAAATTGCCTAATGTTCAAAGTGTCATTAATGCAGAGGCCATTGTTACTATGATTGAGAAGGATGAATGTTTTGAAAGATGGTGTGGCTCGAGTGCACACATTATAAAGGGAAGAAAACTAATGGAGTAATCAAAATGGCTTTGAGAATGAACCCTCCATACTGATGTGTGTGTGTGTGTGTGTGTGTGTGTGTGTGTGCTCTTCAGCAAATGGCCAATGGAACCCCTGGGGGCCATGGAGCGGCTGCTCTAAGTCATGTGATGGAGGCTGGCAGAGGCGTGTACGTGTCTGCCAGGGGCAAGCAGTGACTGGGCAGCAGTGCGAGGGCAATGGTGAAGAGGTCCGCAAATGCAGTGAGCAACGTTGTCCAGGTATTTCTATAGACTGCTGAACCTTTAGAGTTAATTATTCTAGAGTGGTCAAAGAGAAAGCAAAATGAAAGAGCAATGCAAAGGTAATTATTTGCCTTTTTAGAAAAAGCCATATCTGCAGGAAAATATTATTTATTTAAAAGCCTAGGCAAAAATGTGTGTACAGGTCTATGCAAGCACCCTTTCACCAGAGACTTTACTCTTGGATTATCTCAAGTGGATAATAAAAATCCCCAAAAATATGTGCCATATTTTATTCAAAGTACAAGGATCACATGATGCTCATCAGGCTGGAAAATATGTTT
This sequence comes from Corydoras maculifer, assembly GCA_019802435.1. Lineage (NCBI taxonomy): Eukaryota > Metazoa > Chordata > Actinopteri > Siluriformes > Callichthyidae > Corydoras > Corydoras maculifer. The sequence goes on from JAFMOD010000341.1 coordinate 999,148, forward strand.
AAGGAGTTTGAAAATCACCCATCCACAGTCAGACCATTCTCTGGAGTGAGCAATGAACTAAGATCACCTCAAAGCATATAATATAATATTACCTAAGGAAACTAAGGAACAAAAAAAAAAACTCTAAAGCAACCTTTAAATAACTAAAGACCTTTCATACAATAACTAAAACCTTACACTAATTTTACCTTTTGGAATTAACTGCTTATCCAAAAGCATATATTTTTGCCTCTTATAAAAATGTAATACTGCATTTTCTTCCTTAATAAATAATGACAATTGACTTATTTAAAAATAGAAATTCTAACTGGTTCAAATACCTTCAAGAACCACTGTGTGAATGTGTATATATATATATATATATATATATATATATATATATATATATATATATATATATATATATATATATATATATATAAAACAAGACAAAATGTGTCTAGTTGCAATAAGACTTTTGCATTCATATCTTTAGGCAAACACTTTGATCCAGAGTAACTTATAGAAGTGCTTCCATTTTTCCTAGTAAACATTTTCTCCTGCTAGTACAGATGGTGTACAATCCAAGAATACCAATCTGTTAAATCCCTATTAAGAGATTAGTGCTTGCAAGTAAAATAGTGCCAGATCACTTTAGCTTTTTAAACAGGCATCTGTGTTTTAAAACTGATTTAGGCATCTATAGAAATGGAGCATGGGAGAGTCTAAAATGAAGGGCTATCGTGCAGCTGCATTCGGGATCAAATTAAGAGATATCTTGGGGAGATCATCAGTTAGACAGTTTCAGCAATCTAGTATTGATAAGACGGGTGGGTGAATGATGGGTGAATGTTCATGTTGTAAAGTAGTATTACAATGAAATTCACTTTAGTTTTTAGTTTAGCGACTTCTTCCTTATAGGACTTGATTTAGATAGGAGTTCTCTAGGGACATAATACTGTATATAAACGGGTAAATGTGGTCTAATATGTGAAGCAGCATAGTCTTTCTGAAGTTTAGTTTTTACGAGATATTCACCAGACCTGTACACATGAGAAATGAGATTAAGATGATTAAAAAACAAAAATAAAGTATAAGTAGTTATAACAATGAAAAATCCAGACAGTTTTTAACCTTATAAAAAGACTGAATGTAGGTAAAATAAAACACGATGGCTTAGCACCAACCCCTGTGGGACACCTGTCCAGAAACTGTGTGATCTAGGAGTGTCGTCTTTGAATGACAGCCAATCTCTCCAGTTAAAAAGGCAATCAATGTCATGCTGAGACATTGATTATAAGACTGAAAAGGATGGACAGAAAAAAATGATGACTAACTGTGACAAAGGCAAATGAATACTCTAAAAAATGTTTCTGAGTAGATGAGAGTATTGCTGCTTCAGCGGCATGGAGCTTTTTTTTTATAAAGAACTGAGATGACAGTTTTTTTGGAGCGAGCTACTTTGAAGCCAGAATGGTTTTGTGGCTATGGGTTATTCTGAGTAAGAACAGATGACTGTAGGATAGGGAGGTGTTTATGGTAGATGAAATGAAGAGTAAAAGACTGTGCGTGATCAGCTGAAGCATCTGGGATAGAATCCAGTGAGCAAGAGACTTTTCCCTCTTGTATACTTTCTCACAATAACAGACAGACTGAAGTACTTCATTTTCTGAAGTGTGTTAAAAATAGTTGTTGGTGACAAAACCCATGATAGTTTCTAAAACATTTAAATGCTTTTTGTTAGGATATAAATTTTAAGATGGAAACTGCATCACATTATCATGAAAAGAATAATATAGCCCTATTATAGTTTTGAAAATGTTTTTAACATCTACCTTGTGTACAAGCATTTAAATAATTTATTTATTTTTTCATATGCAGCTCCCTATGAGATCTGTCCTGAGGACTATGCAGTGTCTATGTTATGGAGAAGAACACCATCTGGAGAACTAGCTTTTAACAGATGCCCTCCTAATGCCACAGGTAAGGGTACACATGAAATGGCTTAAGTTTTGAGTTCCTAGGTAACAGACATATTTAGGTATACCGATAGTGTTCCAAAAACTGACAGTGTAAAAAAACAAGTTATGTTATTATCAGCTTGACAAACAAACATAACAAACAAAAAATGAAAAACTTCCAATAACTGGTTATCATAACTGCAAAAGTAAATACACAATACATTTTAATTCCTTTGTTGTAATTTACATTTATTACGTTTCTTTTACATTCATCTGAATCAGTAAAGCTGTTTGGGTAGCTAAATATATGGGTTTTTTTTATAATTTGATTAATAAGGCTCAACAAATTTCTATTAGTCACTTTTAGACATGATTACACTGTATTTTGTATTTCTCAAATAAAGCTAATATATTAGTGCCACTATTAATGAGTATATATAGGTAAATGGTGGTGTGGGTATGGGTGGTGTATTGGTGTGTTGTGCAGTTATAATTGGGTCAGACACAGCCACACTGGTGACTTTTTAAACACTGTGTTTCCTTACTGTGCATTTCATTAAACACATCTCTCCTTTTGTACCACCTTGTAAATGTCAGAGATAGTAGATTGTTTGTTTCGGTCCAGTTTGTGTTAGTCTTACTTTAATCCCTAATCAGTGCTTACAGGATGCTGTCTACAGATGTATACAATACCAGTCAAAAGTTTGGACACACCTCCTTTGTGCTCCACTTATTGTCTGTTATTAATTAAACTTTCTGTACAAATGGACTTTGTAGTTCTACAATTCCAGACTATAGTCCATCTGAAATCCCACCTCTGTATTTTAAAAGTTTGTTTGGATTAAAAAGCAGAGTTATTTGCTAAGGTTCTTGCCATGCTTTTTCTTATATATATATATATATATATATGGGGGGGGGGGGGGGGGGGGGGGGGGGGGGGGGGGGGGGGGGGGGGGGGGGGGGGGGGGGGGGGGGGGGGGGGGGGGGGGGGGGGGGGGGGGGGGGGGGGGGGTTTCTTCCCACAGTCCAAAAACATGGATCATGTTAATTGAATTCTCAAAAAAAATTGCCCCCTATAGAGTGTGTCTGTGTGAGTGAGTGTGTGCCCAGCGATGGATTGGCGCCCTGTCCTGGGTCTATCTGCCCAGCGCCCGAGACGTTCTCCCCTGGATGGGCATGGGGAACCCCACCGCGACCCTAATAGAGGATAAGCGGGAGATAATGAATGAATGAATGAATATATATATATGCATGTGTGTGTGTGTGTGTGTGTGTGTGTGTGTGTGATCTATTATCATGAAAATCCTTTTCTAAAGGAATTATAAGAATTACATTTTTATGAAGTATAATAATTATCTAAGGTTACTTGGCCAAACCCACAGAAAGACACTAAAACTATAACCTAACTACTGCATTGTGTTATCACCAATCTAGTTTTGTCAGGTTTTGCTTTGATGACAAAAAAAAGGAAAAAGAAAAATGTCCAAACCAGGGGGAAAAAAGAATAATTTATATCCCTGATACATTTGAGTGAATTGCCTTTGCTGACTGCTTTAGAATCTCACTCTCTTATTCTCCCTGTACCTGTTGGCTTATCCAAGAGGGTCTTGCTAAGGGTGCTCATATAATTGAATGTAAAATGAAGTCACACTGGCACAATATACAATACTGTGATACTTTGAATGCCCCTGGATTTTTCTGCCTTCCATTTTGTCTCGAAGAAAAAGAATGCATGGAGTAAAAAAAGAGGATCCAGGCAAAATGTTACAATGACTAGAGCAAGAGATAACACACTGTTAGAACTGGGACAAAGCAGGTGGAGTAGGCTTTGAATATGAAATTGTATCTCTCAATTTTGTATTTTAAGATTGTGTAGATTTATATGGACGTGTGTTTGTGTGCAAACTGAAAGTTTGGCAACAACTTATTTTACTATTTTAATTTACTATTTACTATACTAAATCACTATAAATTATTTTAGGTTTCTGCATGAGTTTTTGCACAAGCAGCACAACTGTGGTTTAATGGAGCTTTTACAGTCCATGGGTCTGAGAACAAATTCTGTGTTCGGGCTTGGAAGGTTAAAGTGTATACTGTGTAAATCATTACAGACTGCTGCATTAAATTGTTATATTTTTGCTTGGGAATTACCAGTGAATGAAAACTGCAGCAAAGATTTTAGGGCTTGCAATATAGTGCTCCGATGACCAAGTCCTATGCATGATTCAACGGCAACATCATCTAAGGATGTAGCTTGGCTTTTCTGTACCAGTCTGGCAATAATACAAAGATGTATAGGCTGCCAGATGAAACAAGAACATAGAAAAAAGGGATTACATGAAAATCACCTCAAAAATCACCCTCTTTGTCACATCTGTCCCTTGATATTCAGTTTCTTTTTTGTGCAGTTTTTCTATTTGTTCCTTATTCTGTGTCTCTTCTCTTTCATCGTTTGCAGGCACAACTAGTCGACGGTGCTCTCTGGATCAGCGTGGGATTGCTTACTGGGAGCAGCCCAGCTATGCACGATGCATTCAAAATGAATACAGATATTTACAGCAGTCGGTAGGTGCACTGATGAAAGCTCAGCCACTAACTGTGTGCTAGTGAATAAAAGCACACTGCAATTTTTTTAGCCAGCTAATAGATATACCTCAAACATGCTTCCGCAGTGCAGAACATAAATGTAAGTGGGTGTGTGTGGGTGTTTTTTTTTTTTTTTTTTTTTCTCTCTTTAATCATACTTTGCAGTTCTATAGCATTTAATAGCTTGCTGGATCTACTTCACGCACAGCAATACATTTAAATTCAGCATGAAGACGTTTGCCTTATAGCTGTAGTAAATGATTTCTAAATGGGCATATTCATGTTTCTGTCAAAGCAGTGCTGTTTAATATTTCTTCAAACATTCCTGCAGCTTTATATAGGGTAAATTCTTCTGTAAAACAAAAATCTACTTTTTATAATTCTTTTTAAATCTACTTTTTCTCTTCCTCACCTCTGTGCCAAACTAGTGCCACATTTAACATTTTGGATGTAGTTTTTATTTACTTTCAGTAGTACATGTTTATTAAGATTTGCAGAAAGAAATATTCATGTGTTATAGGAGTATAGGATTTTGAGTTATTGCAAATTCAACAAAATGTTTTTAAGAAGAGGCGTCCTAACATTTTTAATTAAATTTTTGACCTTTATGTCTCTCGATATTTATTTTAACTGTAATAAATTGTGTAAACCAATAAACTGTTCTTAGGTGTAGGGTGAAAAGCAATAAGCATTTTCTTCGGTGTATTTCTGACTTATGCAGACATATCTGGCAGTAGAGAATCAATGAGCTGAAGCTGAAGTGGGCTGTTGTTAAGAATGTTCAGGCACAAAGCAAAGCTGTAACCAATTTTGCCCTCTTAAGTAAAACTCTTAGCTCAGTGTTGCTCAGATTTCAGTAATTGTTTACTTATTGCTCTAAATTTAAATATTAATTACTACCTTTGAAGTCTCCTGTTGAATTTCTAAAGATTGCTGAATATGTAACAATTACGTAATAACAATTAAATCTGTATCAACATATGGTCAAACAATTTTAATGTATTCAAAATACTGATATGCAATTCTTGATACTCTCACGGAAAAATACAAACTACAAACAATATTTTGAGATAATAAAAAAAAAATGAATATTAAAACAAAAAGATTGATTAAATAAAATTATTTTTTAAAGTACTATTTTGCAAACAGCTTTTCAGTATATAGCTATATGTGCAATACATTTTTTTATTTATTTATATTTTTTTTCCATATTTTATGCTGTCAACAGTCTTCACTACATTCAGCTCCAAATCGATCCCAACACTATAATCGCTGTCGTACAACATGTACTAAGTTGCACTTATAACCATTTTCAAATGTCACCGGAGTTCCTAGAACTACTCTCACTACTGATTATGTTTCATCATGTTCTTTTTTAAATCTTAAAAAATATATAAAGCATAAAATATACTTCCTGTCATAGCTTTTTAGTTAAAAAAATAAAAAAATAAAACTGAAAAGATGAGTTTTGATTATAAACTTTATTGATGTTTATGTTGTTTGTGTCTATATATATATATATATATATATATATATATATATATATATATATATATATATATATATTTTTTTTTTTTACTTTGTTGTGTAATTAATAATCCTAACTTTCATTTGCTCTGCAAGACATGAATTGATCACCCCTTCTCATCATTAACCCACACAGTCAGCTTCAATGAATTCAAATTTTATTGAATTTTATTGAATTTTATTTTATACAAATGCATTTTGAACAATTCTTTTGAGAAAATAAAATAAAGGCTGTTTTTGATGTACCTACGTGAATATTCAGGTTCTTATGTCTTTGCCCATGTACAGTATAAATAACATATGATAAAATGTAGTATTTCTAGGGCCAATCCAGTACTACAAAGTACTACAAAGCTCTGATGTTAATCAAAATTAACATATATTGTATATTCTGCTACAGGTCCAAGGGCATCTTGCCAAGGGGCAGAGAAATCTGGCAGGTGACGGTATGTCCCAAGTAACCAAAGTTCTACTGGACCTAACCCAGAGACGGAACTTCTATGCTGGTGACCTGCTCTCTTCTGTGGAAATTTTACGGAATGTCACTGACACTTTTAAAAGAGCCAGTTATGAACCGTCCTCTGATGATGTTCAGGTAAGTGTTTCTAAAATTTGAGTTCCCTATTGAATGTGTAAAAACCTTCACTGTGTGTGTTGTGTGTGTGTGTGTGTGTTTACTGGGCTTGATATGCAATAATATTAATAAATAGCAAAAGTAGTGCATAAAAACAACCTGTGCATATTGATTTGTTTGAAAAGCTGTTTGCTGTTCCATTGCTTTTGGTGTAAAGTCAAGCATATTTGATCACTAATGAATGTAATTTTATTTTACATATTACACTTAAAATCATGTCTGTAGCATTTAAAACATTTAACCAGGCTAAGAGTATTAATTAATAAATAATTGTATGAATGAAGTAAAAAAAAATATAAGGATATAAAGAATGACATTTACATCACATCTTTACATCTTTATAGTCTGCTTTATCAAATGTGTGTACATCTGTTTATTGACTATGATCTGCAGCAATGCAGTTTCCATGGATGTATAACCACCAGAGGGAGCATAAGCACTCAAGCCAAAAAGAATCACTGCATCAGAGCTAAGACACCTTCGGAACTGAAGCTTAGATTGGACAAAGAACTAGATACACATAGCCGTTTTTCTCATTTCTTACCCATACATTATCTGCGCATTTATCCAATCTGATCCAACAGGCTTGTGCAGTTGCTTCAATTCAACATATTTGAGAAACACTTCAACTTTTGCGATTCTGCACATTTGTGTTTCGGATTCATCAAGAAAATCTTCCAAAAGTAAGGCAGCAGAAGCTCCCAGGTGCATTTTGAGGATGACACCACCTGACAGATTCATCTTTCCACAAATCACTGTTGTGGCTTCTTTCCGTAATTACCCAAGATGGCATTTGTTTAGACTGCAGGAGAGATTGTTCATTATGCAGCATGCATAAGTGTGTGTGTGTGTCTATTCAAAGACCACCTGCAGGAAGGGAGCTTGTGCTAATGTTAGTCACAACAGGGCAGACAAATTTGCTGATTCTTTGGAATACAAAAATAGACAAACGACACCTATATGTAGCCTTCTGTATTTGTTGTGTTTTAGATTACTTATCACAGCATGAATTGCTTTGAAAGCTCACAACGCTCTAGCTAAAGATGGATGCTTATACATACATAAGTATAGCATTTCCATAACTATTGCAAAGGAAATGAGAGATAATGATGTTTCATTTATCGTGAGCTTCTTCTTTTTGCACAGAACTTTTTTCAGATCATCAGTAATCTGCTAGAGGAGGAAAACAGAGAGAAATGGGAAGATGCCCAGCAGGTAAATTCAATTTTAAATGCTACACAATTTACACAGAAATAACTAGACTCTTCAGAATTGCAACAAATTTATTAGCCTTTGAAAATATTTTGTGGATTGTGGTGTGCATTATCTAGAACCTCAGTACTGAATATGTATGCAGTATGCACCACACAGATACATGAGACACATACACATTACACTTACAGAAGCTTTTTTCAATGTCATTTAAATTGCTGTCCAGTTTGCAAATATGTATTTGCAATGTATTGTAAATATTTGCAAAAAACAGCTTTCACTCCTTTGAGAATCAGTATCTTTATTTCGCTAAGTTCTACATGATTTATTTATTTTTTGGTGCAGGTGATGACACATACATATACACTGTGGAAAAATAGTAGAAAAAAAGATATATAATATATAAATATGGAATAAACAATACAAATACAACTGTGGCAAGGTGCAAATGTGCAGTGAATTACAGAGAAATAGAGAAGCCTTGCTACAAGATTTTTGAGTCTGTATCTGGGGGCTTTGTCCATTCATTGTCTTAAAACAGTGGCAATCTGGACTAAACGAATCACCTAAATCCAGATCTGTGTCTCAACTCTTTTTGTCTATATGTGTAAAAAGGTGTGTGCCTCAGTTCATTCAAATGACAAGGCCTGACTGCACCAAGCAAATTGATCTTCACAGTTATTGTTGCAGCTACAGGTGAGAGCCAAGACAAAATGTAAGCCTGTCTGCAAAAACCATTGCATTCTGTCAGACGATGAGTGCCCCTTGTAATCGATGGGATTAGGTAGTGTGCTGCACTGCCCTCTGAAACCACATGATGGCAGCAGCAAAAGCAACACGCCTCTAATGATGCTTTGTCACCATGTTTGATGACGTTTCTCTTATATTGACTGTCTCTCTCCCTCTCTGATTCACTTAACCTATAACACCTGTAAAAGTTAAGTACCTCATTTGTGTATCTTTGCTAAAGTGTACTTAATTTAGTTAAACAAGAAGTGTAATGTATAACAACAGAATTTAATGGTCCAAGCATTAATTTAATGGCTAGAAATGATCAGGAATCAAACATATAGATAAAGTAACTTTTAAACATTTTTGTTAAATTAAAATTGTTTAATTTGTTCAGTTTTGTTAAATTGTATCATTGGGGCAAATAGATTTTACATTACATTTTCTGACTAATGCTTTGCCGTTAGGATTATTACAAGTTTAATATTTAACAAATCATCTCATCTAATTATCTTCCACTTTATTTATTACTTGAGTCATGGTAGATTAACCCCATGATCATCTAAGGGAGAATGTTATGTGAGTTGCAGCTACACGCAGGACAAGGTGCCCATCCATCACTGGCATACACTCACACACACTATATGGGGGAAATTTAAAGCATGCAAAACCTTGAATCAAGGATTAAATTAAATTACTAAATCATGTTTTTAGATTGTGGAAGGAAACTGGAGAACCCGGAGAAACCCACACGGACACAAAAAGAACATGGAAACTCCACCTGGATTAGAATTCAAACCTGGCAGACATTCTAACCATTATGCCATCCTTTTTATTATTAGTAGTAGTAGCAGTAGTAATATTATAAGTATTATTAACATTAAAAGTACGATAAATCTAATTCAACCTGTAAACTGCATTATTTGGACTCATGCTAGCTCATGTTGGCCAGTCTTTAGGTTTTGCCACAATACAGTATATACATATGTATCTGCATATTTTTAATCAACATATTTATATTTAATTTGCATTTATTGCTTTAACAAATTACCTGTAAGTTTGCAGAACATCACATCATACCAAACATCACCTTTGTTTGCACAATCATCTTTTAATTCTCAAACAAAATGCTCTATGCTATTTTGGACTGTAAGGGAGGGAACATATCTTACTAAAAATAATAGTTCATGCCTAATTTTGTTATCCAAAGTTTAGAAATAAATAAAGCAGCATTGACTTCCTTCTGACATTTTATTCTTTGCTTAATATTAAATGGTACATGTCACAGGGGTTACCCAGGTTTTATAATACCCAAAGATCAGCTAAACATTGGGACTGCTTATGTTTAAATGAAAAGGCACAAAACAGAATATATCTTACCTATTGATTGTCAGTCACACAGAGCATTTTGTCTGTTCAACAACACGTTGCACTGTACGCAACCTGGACATCTAGGAGAAATCAGCTGTATTTTCCACTTTCCTTTAATGGCCATCTGTCTCGTCCATTTCCCGCACTTCAGATTTCTTCCACACTTCACTAGCCTTGTTGCCATGGAGAGAGAGAGAGGAGAGAGAGAGAGAGAGAGAGAGAGAGAGAGAGCAAGAGAGAGCAGATAATGTTTAAGAGAGCCAATGGTCCTATTTGACCATGACAAGACTGACGGTTCTGGCTGCAACCCAGCACTCATGGGTCCTTGCCATCCAGTGTAATTATTAGGTATTTGACTCAGTAGTCCATCTTCACTCCCAGTGTGCCTATTAATTATTGACTGTCAATCATTCGGTAAACAGTGGCAAAGCGAGAAAAGTTGCGATGTACTAGCTATTATACCTCCACCTAAGTCACAGGAGTACTCAAACTATATGCGCAAATAAACATTCATGCACACATTCACACTCAGGGGCTATAAACTATTTCTGATTCACCTGACTTAAATGTCCTTAGACTATGGGGAAAATAACTGTTGTGGAAAAGAACATGCTAATTTTTGACTAAAAATACTTTTTATTTAAATGATTTGAATCAGCAATTTAACAGAACAAATCATTTATTTCTGTCTGAAGTGAAAATAATTGGGTGGTATAAAACATGATTGCTAGTGGGATTTTTTGATTATGCCAATCTTGTACAATTTTTTTAACAGCTAAAAAGGTACTGCAGAAAGGTATATAATATTAAGTGTGTGTGTGCATGCTATTCATTCAGTCCTGTCTGACCTCCTTGGATACTCTAAATTCTTTCCTCAACTATAGTTTACAAACAAATCAATTAGTGGGCAGTTCCCCCATTTATCTCTTAAAATTGGTATGTGTGAGGAAACTGAAGAGCCTAGGAAAAAACCTATTTAGGCACAGGGAGGACATGCAGAGTCCATACTGAAAGGATCTAGATAGTTTAATGGCTCAATACATACATAAATAGACAAATCGTTAAATCAACAGACAGACAGACCAACAGTTTTGTATAAACCACAAAGTGTTATTTGTGGTTTATAACGTTTGGAATAACAGTTGCTTTAGTACATTCCAGTACAGAGAGAAAGGTATGTACATAATAGCCAGGGGCTAAAATTTTTTGCTTCTAAACCTTTATTGGTTGTCTTTTTTTCCAGATATATCCAGGAGCTGTGGAGTTAATGCAGGTTATTGAGGAGTTTATTCACATTGTTGGTCTTGGCATGAAAGATTTTCACAATGCCTACCTGATGACAGGAAATCTAGGTAATCTATCTATCTATCTATCTACCTACCTACCTACCTACCTACCTACCTACCTACCTACCTACCTACCTTCCTCGATCTATTCGCTGAAGAACATTTTAACTGGACATGGCATGATTGACTGACCGTATAAAACACTTATCACACTTTTTATTAAATATTAAATTTAACTTATGCATTATGCATTGAACAAATAAGTTCTGTTATAGCAATTTTAATGTTATAAATGCTTTATTACATCTAAAATTACGCAGTAAACTCTGTTTGACACTATTCCAAATGTTACATTATCTTAAAGAGTAAAGGGGATGTGTTTAATAACATTTCTAAAGAAAATACTTGTGCATTGCTTAGTAAATGGTTTCTGCCCCGTCATTGATTTAGATTAATCTGAGCCGCATTAACATTCTCACCATCATCCATACTTTGTAATCTCATTTCCCAGTTAACATCAGCCTCTTTTAATTAAAAGGACAAAACGATGGTGCTGCACTGGCCAAATGGAAATCAGTTGGCTCTGTAAGATATTGCTGCATCATTTCTGACTTAATTTATGGCTTCTCTGCAATACAGCAATAAAGAACCTCTGTCACCATGCACCTTTAATCAAATAACTTCGCTTAAGGTATTTGACTTCTTCCAGAAATAACTGCACATAAAAACAAAAAAGGTTTCATCCTGTACTAAGTGATCAGTTTTATACCAAATTATTATTTTTTTTATTACCACGGGCAATGTCACCTTTGCATAGCGCTCTTTTTTTCTCCTGCAAAGAGAAAAAAATATAAATTACCAAAATCCAACCTCCATAATCCTTAAGTTATATATGTTATATTTAGATATATATTCTTCTTATTAATAAGTTTAAAAGTGTGTGTATACAAATTCCCACTGTTGCTTTGATTACCACAACATTTGACATACTTACTCTTCAGGATCCTGCAGAGGTTTATATACTCTTTACAACCACCAAGAAGCAACTCAAGATGTCTCACCACCTTTATGCAGTTCAATCATCAACACCAGTAATTGGCAGCCAAGAGTGGTTAGCGCTATTGTCTATAGGGAAATATTTTATTTCGGTGATGTGGAAGTTGTTTTGTTTGATGATTTTTTTTTTTCTCAAAAAAAAAACAAAACTCACCAATAGGCAACTAATATATTAATATTCCATTTGGTTAATAATCTTCTATGTCCCATTTAGCTTCTTGGTGGTATTTGAAACCCTTCTCTCTGCAACACCTCACGCTTTTTTTTTCACATAATTTCCATTCCCTAGTGATTTCACACAGTATGCCCTGCAATTAACACAAAGACAGCCCCAGTACCTGTAGACTTGTCTAACACCAAAACACACACAAACACGACTGGACTATTTTTTCAATCCTTACACTTTGAGATCTGTTTTTAAATAAATCAACATAAATAATATGATTAGGCATAATATGCTTATATGTTTTTTCTTTTCTCAAGTGGCCAGTATCCAGAGGCTGCCAGCTGTGTCTGTGGTGACTGATTTAAACTTCCCAATGAAGGGACGAAAAGGAATGGTGGACTGGGCCAGGAACTCCGAGGACAAAGTTGTCATTCCTAAAGGACTGTTCATCCCGCATACTGAAGGTTTACACACACTGAGCTTATTGAGCCATGCAGTTTTATTTTATTCTTCTTGCAATGATTACAATCCCAATTATATTTGAAATGAGGGAATATAATGAGGTGGCAAGTTTTAATTTAGTAAACATATGAACTTGCAAATGTATAAAAACTAAATTATTTTGTGTCCGTGAGGAATAAAAAGACTTATCACGTTTTAAGATAGACTGATTAATGAAGAGTGAGTTGAAGGTTGGGTGAATAAATAGCTGGAAATTTTGAGTGTTCCATCTCATGAAAGTAACAGGTAAATAAATCATCAGCCTATTTAAAATAATTAGACTATATATATATATATATATATATATATATATATATATATATATATATATATATTCTCCTCTTAGTGCTAGTGATTCCCTGGGTGGAGTTTCCATGTTCTCCGTGGGTTTTCTCCAGGTTCTCCAGATTCCTCCCACAGTCCAAAAACATGGATCAAGGTCAATTGTATTCTCCAAATTGCCCCATATAGAGTGTGTTTGTGTGTGTCTGTGTGAGTAAGCGACCCTAGTAAAGGATAAAGCGGAAGACAATGGATGGATTGATGGATAAGATAAGTGAATTACTGGTCATTGTCCTTTATTTAAAAAAGCATCATTAAATATATTTATTTATACCTGGGGATTTTGGCCTTTTTTCAAAATTTCATTGATGACTAACTGCATCATTAGTCATCTAGTTAAATTTCTTTCCTTTCTTGCCAGATTATTTATAAGCTTATTTTCTTTGATGACCTCAGTTCTATTCATAGTTATTATAGTTCTTTCTTAGTTGATTGCAACCTGTTTCAAATGTTTTCTTTCAAGACAAATATTTAATACAGTATGTTCCTGTCATATTCTGAAAGTCTGATGAGTTTATTAGCTTGTTAATTGTTCAACAATCAATTCCAGGTCATATTTTAACAGCTAAGATGCACTGCGAACATGTCAAATGTTTTGGTAATCAAGACAATGGTGTGAATTTGTATACCTGACAAATTCAGGACCATGTACACATACACACACAGATAGACTTTACCCTTATTTATTAGAAGACACATTTATTACACTTGCAAAAGTTGAATATCCATTATTTGCCCTGTTTTGGGGGCATTAACCTGAAGCACTGTAATGTTGATTGTCAGTGCAAATTGAAATTCAATTTTCTACAGTCATTATTGATTTTAGCTTGAAATTCTGTTTCTTGGCTTATAAAATCAGCAATATTAAATCCACAAAGCTATAACCTAGCCTCATCATACACAAATCCTGTAATAGCTGTATTCTCAGAAACAAGTTGAGTGACTCCCGATTTGAGGGTTTCCATCTTCTGGCACTATATGAACAATCATCTCTTTAGTTTTCCTGGTAGAGTGTAGAAGAGCGCATCATAGCTTTCTTTCATGAAGAGGAATTGATATAGTTCCCATTGTCACCTCTGCGATCAGCTACCTCTGATATCATCTTATATTGCTGCTGCCCAATATAAATGTTTGGTTTAGTTTGGTTCCTTTTAAAAGTTTTTAAAGAGGATATTATTTTTTCAATATATATTTACTGCTTCTTACACCAGACATATGAGATTTCCTTTGAATATGTGACTTAAAGACAAATGCTTCCGTTATATATAATGTAGTATCTAGTCTGTCTAGACTAACCAAACGTTTTGACAAAAATACATTACTTTCAATAAGATGTATTGATGCGTTTTCAGATTTTTGGAGACAGAGATAGTGTTGACTGCAACTTATGGCATATATTTTTTATTGTTTTAATTGCAATAGCTTTGACCTGAATGTTAAAAATGCATGTTCATATAACACGAGTAAGCTGAACTTTTAACTTTTAACTTTGGCACCTAGGGAAGACAAAATACACTACTAAAACTTTCTATATATATTCAGAAAGTGAAAAATGTGCTTGATGGGCTTGGTTGTCCTGGCAGATAACCAGTAAGCAGTATTTCCTTTCCTAAAAGCAAGAGTAAAAAGAAAAAAAATTCAATTAGTAGATACAAAAGAATGGCCTGCTTATAAACCCAGTAGAGCAGCAAGAGGGAACATGACTGAATCTATAGAAGACTTCAGGAATTTTTTGTTTGCAAAGGATTTGGGATAACTACTGTATAAAGCATACTGATTTAATTTACAGCTAAACTGTGTCAATGCAATAAAACAAGCACACAAACGATATTATGTGCAGATTTTGCACATATTCTGAACAATCTTACTAGAAACTGTAGCCTTTAAGCCTTAATCGGATATCAGCATTAAAACTTTAGGTGCTGTAGCTTTTGATCTAGATAACTTTTTTCAGCTGAAAGCAGTCTGTTTAATTGCTGTAGAAAAAAATATTTTTACGTTTGAATAATAAATTAAATAAAGGTAAGATTAGATATTGGTGTAAGACCTTGTCTGTGGTAATAAAAAAATGTGGCTTTGTAATCAACATTTGTTTTCAATGATATTTTGCTTTTACAGATAATGATGACTCTTCTGTATTCATTCTTGGAACAGTTCTATACAAAACTTTGGGACTTATGCTTCCTGCGCCAAAGTAAGTTACAGTTCTAAGTTGGAATATTACAATTTCTAAAAAGAAACCTGATTTCCTGAAGTTTTAATAAATATTAATATTTAAACAAAAAATGAACACACATGCTTGTACTACATTTTGTTTTGTAATTAACAATTATTAAATACATCAAAGGCGGCATGGTGACTTATTCTCAAAAAATTGCCTCATATAGAATGTGTCTGTGTGAGTGAGTGTGTGCCCAGCGATGGATTGGCGCCCTGTCCTGGGTCTATCTGCCCAGCGCCTGAGACGTTCTCCCCTGGATGGGCATGGGGAACCCCACCGCGACCCTACTAGAGGATAAAGCGGGAGATAATGAATGAATGAATGAATAAATACATCAATACATATATATAATATGGGTTGTACAGTTACTTACTAAGTCTGTTGTGCTGTTACTTCTCAAAACCCAAATCTGTGTTGTGCTGCTGAAAAATCCTTTAGATCATAATCTGCATTTGATTTGTTTTATTAAAGGACCAAGATTGTAATTGTAATTACATTTTTAGGATAGATTAAATGTAAATGTAGTGATACCTCTTTCAAGTTTCCTTTTACTTATAATTTGTAAATGTTCAGGGTTGTTGTTCATTAGATACTTTTAAAATTAGTTTAAAATATCACCCTTTAAATAAATTTAAATGACCTTTGTGTAGGCTACAATGTTGAATCTGATTCAAATGCTGCAGTACTGCAGAAATGTGTCACTGCATTCTGCCTTTAAACATGTTACTTGGCAACTGTTAGATGATGAATCTGCTCATATGGTATATAGTAGCATTGTCAATGACTGAAGTAAAAAATATATATATATTATGGTCACAAGAATTGCTGCTCTATGCCATCTAAAATATTATCCTAAACAATCAATAGAGATGGTATTACATCACCTTGAATGCAAAACCTAATTGGTTATACAGACATTTACTGACCCTGATATAAAGTAGTATGTTATTACCTGAAATTACAGTTTTTCTTTTTTTAATGTGAAATCATTAGAAGTATTTAAGACACAACCTGAAACATTAAAATATCTTCTAATGAGAGAAATTATCATGTTTACTTTATTTTATAGTGTTTCTCATTACAAACATTAACATCATTACATGAAAGTTGCATCTTAAGATTTATCAAAAACTGTAAGCTTCATGCACTACAATGAATGGAATATATCTAAAGTATATGCCTTACAACATGCTACAACTTCAAATAAAAGATTTACAATGTCATATTGGGATGCTAAACCTTGCTCTGTACTGTAGACAAACATATTCAGACATGTTTCATGCTTGGTTCCAAATATGCTTGCATGCTACATATGATAGACTATGCTTCCTTCAACTTTAATTCTCATTGACATAATTCAGTGACAATGATGCTACCTGAGACTGAATTCTGTAAAATCTGAGGCTATACTATCCCTCCCCAGACAACCTTAATTGAATCAATAACCTCTTCCAGTCTAGTCCTGATTTTGTTATTTCTTATTGAGCTGAAATTGCTTTTCTGAGCTTTCTGACATTTTGGAATTGACAATTTCAACCTCTTTCTCCTTGGAGTCCTTAAATTATT
This sequence comes from Corydoras maculifer, assembly GCA_019802435.1. NCBI lineage: Eukaryota > Metazoa > Chordata > Actinopteri > Siluriformes > Callichthyidae > Corydoras > Corydoras maculifer. The sequence continues at coordinate 1,016,285 of JAFMOD010000341.1, forward strand.
GTTGGATATAAAATCAGGAACCCATTAGCCCCACCCTTAAAGACTAATGTAAGCTTTCTGTCCATAATGCTTTATCTAGTCATTATAGCCGTTCATGTTTTTCTCGATTATGATATTGCAGGCTCTCATCTCTAAACAGTGCACATTCAGCACATTCTTTCAGTGGAATTTACTTTACAACCTATTACTTCTAGTGACATACTTGCTTATTTCGGGTTTCATCCCAACATAGTTGTCAATGCACAAAATTATTGGTGATTTAAATAACTCTTGAAGGATTTGATTAATTTATGTGATACATTTATCATGTGCAAATCAAACAAGCATTTAATTAAGTTTTGACGATATTTATGTGATTCTGTAAATGTTTCAGGAATGAAATATTTATTTGATAATTTTTAATACGTAAATGTGTTCTAATTTTATCTGAATTACTTGTTATGTTTTAATCAGATTTTTCAAAGTTTTCAAAACAGTACAGTACAAAAACTTATTTTATAGAAAATTAAATCAATATTTGGTAAAAGCACCTAAGTATCCAGGCAAGAAGTTTATAAGGTATTTTATTAGTACATGTGGTAATAAAAATCTTGTTTGGTATATTATTATTATATTTCAATGTACAGTATATATATATATATATATATATATATATATATATATATATATATATATATATATATATATATATATATATATATATATATATATATATATAATATTGACTATTTGTAACAGGAATAATACTGCTGTGAACTCCAAAGTCATTGCTGTAACAATGAGACCCGAACCAAGGCTCAAAGAAGCTCAGCTGGAGATTGAACTTGCTCACTTGGCAAATGTAAGCAATTATCCTGCACTGCATCATCCAAATAAATCACCTTACCAGGTTATTAAACAGATTTTATTTTACTCCACATACTGTAGAATAATTTTTAATAATGACATTTCATTTTTAAATGATTGGCAGAATGTCACCTTGAATTTTAAGTCAGCTGCCATTAAAGCGAATCCTCTTACATACCAAAATCTAAAGTGGGAATTTATGGGGCAATGCATTAAAGTAAAACAAAAATAAAACGAGCCATAGTAAATATAATGACAGGTGGCAGCTCCGGCAAATAAAAGTATGGTATTTTAAATTCTAGATTCTATTTTCAGTTTATAGAGACAGCGAGTGCACATAAATTAAAACAGTGAATAGTGCATCACTATTCCTGTAAGATTCATTTGCTCTCTTTATGAATTAGATTACCTATGTGCAAGTATATTGTGTAATATGTTCACAATTAGTGGGCGGCACGGTGGCTTAGTGGTTAGCACGTTCGCTTCTCAGCACTAGGGATTTCCGGTTCGAATTCCCATCTGGGTGGAGTTTTCATGTTCTCCCCGTGTCCGCGTTTCCTCCGGGTTCTCTGGTTTCCTCCGGGTTCTCTGGTTTCCTCCCACAGTCCAAAAATATGAATCAAGTCAATTGAGTTCTCCAAATTGCCCCATGTAGAGTGTGTTTGTGTGTGTGTGTGTGTGTGAGTGTGTGCCCAGCGATAGATTGGCACCCTGTCCTGCATGTATCTGCCCAGCGCCTGAAACGTTCTCCCCTGGATGGGCATGGGGAACCCCCCGCGACCCTAATATAGGATAGATTATGCGGAAGATAATGAATGAATGAATGAAAGTTCACATTTATAAATAAGATATATAAGAGAAATATATAAGAGAATACAGTCTTAAAATCACTGGTTTGTGATTTTTCTGTAGCAATGGGCTTCATAAATTTGGATTGAGAAATACAAGTAAAACCCTAATAAAAGCTGAACATGTCTGAACTTAAACAAAGCTTAATAACAAGGGTGCGGTCACCATATTAACCTTAATATTATAATAATTTAACCCATTCAGTGGATTTCAGTACCTGTGTGTTTTGTTCTATTCTATAAGTTCATCAATTGTAACTCGATCCAGCTACATGAATTTAGTTTTGGCTATCATTAGGTTTTTATGTATTTTCTCAAAATATGAAGAGAACAAGTTTTTTATAGACATTTAATCTTTAATAAGCATTTGCAATGTATATTTGTGTGTGCCTGAACATGAGCGTGCGTGAGTGCATGTATGTTTTTGGTTGTGGCCAAGTAAATGTATTCAGTTATCAACCTGTAACATTATAAAATTCAGTAAACATTTGACCTTGCATGCATACACAATATGTTGATTATAATTTAACCTATTTAAATTCATGAATAATATACATTTTCTTTTTTTTATTCTTGCAGGGATCAATGAATCCATTTTGTGTACTTTGGGATAGCTCCATCATGTAAGTATTTGTTATATATCATTCTAAATGTGGAGCATTTAGCTCATTTATAGCTCATGTAAACCCCAAATCATATTTACTTGTATTTTAATTTATGTATAATGGGGTGATTGCTTGGAGTGTTCTCTGGCAGTTTGGTTTTCTCCTATTGTCAAAAAGCTAGCATATACACAGATATATAGATAGAAAAAAATACAGAGATCTTAGCTTTGTTACTGACGAGATAAGATACCACAATCTCTCTTAATACACAGGTCAGGCTTGTTCAGTTTAATGACCTCTGTAAAAACTAAAGAACATGAAATGCATGTAGCTGATATGAAAATTCATAGGAATAAAAACCTTGTATTGGTCATGTACTGATTTCTGTTGGATTTTTTTTATGATTCTGTAAATTGAATATAGCCAGAGTCTTTAATCTTAATTACTTCTGCATATGAAAGCTGCGCTGTGACCCACTGTATGCAAACATAAGGAAGCAGAAGGGCACGTGCCTTCCATACTTTTGTAGATAAGAATGCAGCAAGAGAGATAGAGAATGAGCACATTTACCAAATCCAATTTTCAGTGAATCAGGTGCACATCAGTCAGTATGTCATGTATGATTTCAGCTACAGTAATGGATTTTAGTCCAATGGTATTATGAAAAGCTGGTTAGAAAGAGACCTACAAAGATGGGCCTGGCTGTATTTACTTCCATATTTGCCATTCATTGAATATGGGTTAAGTGGTCATTGTTTCATTCAAGAAATTATTATTTTATGCAGTGTTTTTAATAGCTCTTGAGGTCTGTAATCTGCTTGCATTAAAATTTATATGCAAAAAAATGAATGATGAATGTATTAAATTAACAAAATTACTTAATAAAAATAAATAATTTATGTTTTTTACCCAATTATACAATCACAATTTTTTGTAACATTTAATATCTTGCATCATGAGATCACATTAATACACATTATTTTCATTACAATTACAATTATTTTTTGTTATGGTTGGGAGTGATTTAGAAAGATAAAAAGTAAGATTTACGAAATAAATTACTAAAATATCAATATCACCATATTACAGT
>JAFMOD010000342.1:11345-26221 GCA_019802435.1 Corydoras maculifer
GTTTAAATAAGGAACTAAGAAAAAGTTAAAGAAACAAATATAAGTGTTTGTGTGTGTGTGTTTAGGATGTGCCAATAGTGGATGAGGATGGTAAAACTGCAGACACTGTTCTTTTTCGTGGGTCTGATTATATCAGCATGGACAGACTGTACGAAAATATTTCCGTGTCATCAGACTGCTTTTTCTTGGTAAGTTTGTTACAGACACACACACACACACACACACATTAATATACACTTAATGTTACTTCATGTCATTAGTTGCATTCCTCTGATAATCTGATGATGTTTCTTTCTGTTTTTTTACAGGGGTCAGTCGGAGTTGGTTGTGCAGGTACATTTTAAATGTCTGAGTGTGTTTTTAAGTGTAAGACTGAGAAGTCATTCTTCCCACGACCCTAGTAGAGGAAGGGAAGAATGTTTCGGAAGAATGTTTTGGGCGCTGGGCAGATACACCCAGGACAGGACACCAATCCATCTCTGGATACACTCACACACACAAACTCACACACTATATGTGGCAATTTGGAGAATTCAGTTGACCTTGATCCATGTTTTTGGACTGTGGGAGGAAACTGGAGAACACGGAGCAAACCCACACGGACACGGGGAGAACATGCAAACTCCACCCAGCGCTGAGAGGAGGACATGCTAATCCACTAAGCCACCGTGCCACCCGCACTACAGATTACAAACAGACAAATCAAAAACACACCTGCACCTCTTGTACATGTCTGAAAGTTAAAAAAATAAAAAGGATGTGGTTGGTTTATGATGTAAGCACTGCAGCTGGATTCGTTTACGCACATGTGTCTCAGGAACCTTATAAAATACTGCAGCTGCTTAATTATCTTTACTTTATTGTTGGTAAGTGGGTGTAAATGTTTACTGCTTATACAAAAGTTTAATATCTACTGTTGTTCCTACAGAAAAGTGTGCATCTGGAAGTGCTGGTCATCAGGCTGACGGTACGAACAAAGTGAATAAAGATAAGAAACTTTCCGAAAGTAACTGCAGTATTATATATATATATATATATATATATATATATATATATATATATATAATATATTAATGGGACCATGAGAGCATTATATGAAGTGCAGAATTATGAAGACAAACTTATTTCGGTGCATATTTAAATATTTAAACATCTACACTGAGCAGGACTGAGCATCACAGTAATGAAACTCTAAAATAAATATTTGTTTAACTGATTTTATAAAAACTGTGGTTTGCAGTATGTCAATGCTGCAAACATGCAAAAGTAGACTAATTACAAAAGTGACTCATCTGTGATTTTTTAAATTCTTTGCCAGTTAAGCTAAGAATGCTGAGAACAATGCTGCTGCGTTCTATATTCTTACAGCATTTCTGGTATTAATGATGACACATTGCTCAGAGCTGCATTTCTGCAGCAGTGAAATGCTCATTGAGTTACTATGGGAGTCAGTAGGTCACATGACCTCAGGTGAAAACCTTCCAATACAACAACCTTTATTTCATTAAAAATGTGTCACCGTCCATTAACTCACTAAATCATTTGGTGCTGTCGATGTGTGCACACCAGGACAGGGCGCCTACCTATCGCTGGGCACACTCACCCAAATAAACATACACTATATGGGGCAATTTGGAGAATTCAATTCACCTTGAGTCCATGTTTTTGGACTGGGGAGGAAACCGGAGAACCCGCAGGAAACCCACTCGGACACAGGGAGAACATGGCAACTCCAATTAGATTGGGATTTGAACCTGTAATCTCCAGTGCGGAGAGGAGAACATGCTAAACACTAAGTCACCGTGCCACCCTAGAACAGTTTCAAAGAGATTTAAAGAAGATCTATAATTTTTTTTAATTTTTCTCTCTATCTCTTTACAAATGCCATGACAACAGAGCCAGTGAGCACTGCTTATACCCCAGTATTAACCAATGGACACATCATCATCATCATCATCATCATCATCGTTATCTCCTCCATCATCATCTCTGCTTTTATTTATAAGAGTGGACGTCTTGGGTATGATATGAATGTTATATATAAAGAGGATGCTATTAGAAACAACATGAAGCTTTGTGTCTTAAAGACATTTACAGTAAATTCTATCTTTATTTTTAATGCGGAACTTTAAAATTACTAAAAGCCAATTTGCTGTGACCTTCAGTCACACTTTTATGATCACAGTCTGTTAAATTTTAGTGAAATCTGTTTCTGTTGATCAAAACCAAACATTAAGAGATTCTCAGTAGTTTTTCTCTCACAGAGCTAAACCTGCTTTCATCATAAAAACAATCATAAATCATCGCAAATCAAAATTCCAAATGGCACCAGGCGAGCAAATAATCTGTAAAAGAAATATGAATGTACTTCAGGTGGTTCTGTCTGCAAAGTGTAAAAATAAATGTCACTGAAGTTAACAGTGGATTAACAGTTTGTTAAAATGAAATTGTACAACAGTCACGGTGTGTTAAATGTTTTTAAGCTGGTGTTAAAACTGAAACAAAACAAAAGGTGACTGATGGAAAAAATGAGTCATCATAGAAAATAAGTAAGAAAAAAAATGAGTTTGACTTTAATAACTATAATTCTATAAACCACATCGAAAGACTGAAACACTTTCTACAAGTGTTTTTTTATTTGTATGTATGTTTGCTGACCGTTAGATTACAAATCAAATACTAACACAAAGTGAATAAAGATAAAGTAAGCGCTCACGCGGCGCAGTCATTACTCATGATGAGGTAACTCGGTGGAAATCCCCTCTGAAACTTTGCTATGCAGTTCTTGTTTTATCCAAAGTTTAATGTCGTAACAACTCTCTCTCTTCGACCTGAACAGCAACTCTAAACTAGAATGACCTCATTGTTTTTCATTAATGAAAAGCATATTTACAGAGGAATCTGTCAGACATCCTGTCAGTGTTCTCACCACAGAATTAAAACATAACGCTGAGAAAAACAAATATATAAAATACATTTGATATAAAATAACCCTGACTTAATGTTCATTAATCTTACACTGTAAAACCAGTTAGTATGTTTAGTGTTATTAATAATTCATTCATTAACTTCCACTTAACCCCACATACACCCAGAACAGGGCCCAATCTAACGCTGGGCACACTAATAATATCGTTAATAATAATATTAATAATATTATGATAATTTATAAAAACTTATAATTATATTTTATGTAATGCTATTAATAGTAATAATAAGAATAAAGCTACTAAATTGCTTCACATGTAAATGTGTGAATCTTTGAGTTTGGCTGCGTGAGGCCTGGTAAACTTTTTAGGGCGTGTCCTCCCTTTCACTCTCTAAGGCCTTCAGCTTTTACTGCAACGCTGATTAAAAGAAGTGGAATGAAAAATGAATGAATTAAGTATTTTCTCATAATTATTTTATAATGTTCAATATTATGCAATTCTTATTTGTACACTTTAAAAAGTAACAAATCATAAAACAATAATAACGATCCTAAAAATAATTTCATCTGATTGTGAAATAATGTTATAAGAATTAAACACATTCTCTTAACTTCAAATTCATTCTGTTTCTCTGTTTAATTCAGAAGATGCCACGCTGCAGAAGGTTCGACCACACGGATCCAACAATCTTCCTATGAGCTTGTGGACTTAAACAATTAAGATGAAGCATCCTCACCCCCCACAGTTTAAAAGGGGCACATTATTTTATTAAGGTGCTACAGTATAAAAAAAAGTAAACACATTCTCAACTGGAAACAAAATACATTATTTTATAGTTACTATTGGAGGACTTACATAATTAAACATGTAGAGGGTACAAAACTAACGGCACATTCAAATTCAACCCTGTTTTAATGTACATATATATATATATATATATATATATATATATACACACAAGTATAGTGTGTGCAACATTTTATATAATGTTTAAAGCAATAAAATGTTTGAGGTGGTCATTTTCATTTTTCTTAATTAAATGCTCTGAATATGTCTTTGAGTTTACATTTGGTCATTTAGTAGACACTTTTATCCAAAGCCATAAGTATCCCAACGGAACACCCAGTGAGGATTAAGAACCTTGTTCAACCATCCACATTGGTATTCTCATGGTTTTCGAATTTGAACCCGCAGACTTCAGATTGAAGGTTAAGCCCAACACCTTAAGCACCGAGCTACCACACCGTTACTGTGCCGTTATTTCTGTACAGGCCACATTAAAAAATCCTGCTTTGTTTCTAAGATTTAACTAAGATTTAAAATGTGATGAAGGTTGTTTTTTTGTAGAGTGTCCAACTTCCGATCACTAAGAAAATCATAATAAAATATAAAACCTTAGCAAAAACATTTACATACAACCATTATGCTTATTATTATCATTATTATTATTATGCTTATTATTGTGATTATTATGACTTATGATTATTATTATTATTATATTCCTGTGTGGAACAGGTACATTTGACTGTAATGTCAACTCGAAATGGCCACTTTTTTAGGCTCAGTCTCTTTTTTGTATTTCTCTTTTTTTTGTTGTTTATTTGTCAGTTTATTATATAGATTAACTTTGTAGTTCAGCAATTACACACAGTAGTCCATCTGCTTCTTTACATACTTTGTTAGTCCTCTTTACTCTGTTCTATTAAAATTGGATCATTAGTGTACATCCCTATAAAGTAAGGGTCTCTTTCTTTTTGATATTTTTAAATGACAGAGTAAAAACTAGTTTTGTTTCTTTTTTTAGTTTTTCTGTTAATAATCTAAAGTAAAAAAAAATAAAGTGTAATCTGCTGATTTATTCATACTCAATTTTAAATAAAATCTTAATAAAGCTTAGATTCTGTGTGTTTGTTCGTTCTCTGAACCTCAGAATTGACACTTTCCTAAATAATAAACTTTCTTAAGGCTCTTCATCTGTAAACAATCTTTTTCGAGGAACAATGGTTTTTTAGGGAGATTTTTTTAGATCAGGAAGCAGAAATGATTCCTGTCTTGAGGTTATGGTTTACATCACTGGTAATAGAAAGTTAAAAGTTATTATAAAGTTAAACTATTAAAGACTTTTGATAATTTAATGTATTGAGCTAATTTTGTTTTTAATAACTAACCGGTGGAATACACTTCTCCCTTGTTTACTCCTTTTAATAAAAAAAGACTAAATTATAAATCAAATGTTTGTTTTTTTGTCACCAGGTGATATTGGTTTATTAATGATAATTATTAATCAATAGGTGTGAAGCCTCCAGAGCATCTACTGTAGTGTACTGTAAATTAAAGCAATACAGTACGAGAGCGGGTGGCATTATTCTGAATAAATCCCATAAAGAGGTGTTCTTAGTCCCGATGCGTAGCGGAGTACAGTTACACTTCTTTCCTGTGATTTATTCACAATAATATTGACAATAATATAGATCATATTGTTTAAGTACTGCACTCATAAGAAATAATGAGATGTTAAATATACACTATCTATTTTTATTTTATAATATGCACGAGGTATGAGAGAAAAGAGTAAACACAACTAAACTGCTGAGCTGAAAGCTTTAGATTAAAGCAGGTTAAATAACCTTTAAACTGAAGAGCGCATTCCAAGAATATCACACATAACCTTCACAGCTTCGCAAAATGTGGCCTGATTCATCCGTTTAACGCCTCTGTATTTCCGTGTTTGGCATTGAAATGATAATAGTTAGTTGTTGTTGTTTTATTTTTAATAGTTCTAGACATTGTGTGCAAATTGGGACCCGTGAAAATGTTTGGAATTGAAAATGCTTAGCAATTAAAATTCACGTCACTCTCATACTTCTTTATGATATCGTAAAAAAAAAGAATAAATCAATGTTCTTATCCAGGGGCGGCACGGTGGCTTAGTGGTTTAGCATGTTCTCTTTTCAGCACTAGGGATTCCTGGTTCGAATCCCAATCTGAGTGGAATTTGCATGTTCTCCCCGTGTCCGCGTGAGTGTCCTCCCACAGTCCAAAAACATAGATCAAGGTCAATTGAGTTCTCCAAATTGCCCCATATAGAGTGTGTATGTGTGTGAGTGTGTGTCCAGTGATAGATTGCCCCCTGTCCTGGGTGTATCTGCCCAGTGCCTGAACCGTTCTCCCCTGGATGGGCATGGGGAACCCCCCCCCCCCCCCGACCCTAATAGAGGATAAAGCTGAAGATAATGGATGAAGGTTCTTTTCCAGTCCTCTCCATGTTCTGTATTTTTGAAAGTTTAAGTATTTTTGAAGGTGGCACGGTGGCTTAGTGGTTAGCACGTTCGCCTCTCAGCGCTAGGGATTCCCGGTTCGAATCCCCATCTGGGTGGAGTTTCCATGTTCTCCCCGTGTCTGCGTGGGTTTCCTCCGGGTTCTCCGGTTTCCTCCCACAGTCCAAAAACATGGATCAAGTTAATTGAATTCTCAAAAATTGCCCCTATAGAGTGTGTCTCTGTGTGTGAGTGTGTGCCCAGCGATGGATTGGCGCCCTGTCCTGGGTCTGTCTGCCCAGCGCCCGAGACGTTCTCCCCTGGATGGGCATGGGGAACCCCACCGCGACCCTAATAGAGGATAAGTGGAAGATAATGAATGAATGAAAAGTATTTTTGATTATAAAGGATTTAGATTATCAGATCTGATGGCCTTCATACTCACAAACTTAACGGCCAGTTAATGTAACTATAATTTAAAAAGTGGTGACCATAACTACCATAAGAAACAATTAAAAACAAAGTTCTCATGTTAACACACACACACACACACACACACACACACACACACACACACACACACACATGCAGCCACACTAATACTCTAATACCGCATCTTTTCCACGAAGCCAGTGGTGTTCTTTAGTGTGTGTGTGTGTGTGTGTGTGTGTGTGTGTGTGTGTGTGTGTGTGTGTGTGTGTGTGTTGCTTTCTTTCTCTGTAAATCACGATTTTTCCAGGAAGTCATGTTTATAGACACGTTAAAATTGTGTTCTATTATCTTTGGGAAGTGAAATCCACAGTGAGATCATAGCAGAAGCTTAAAGCCCTCAGAGATCAGGTCAGGTGTAAAGGGCAGATTCAGATTGATAACATAGAAGCATGTGTTTCTAAAATCAGAACACTTTTTCAAACGCCTCCACCTTACTGCGCCACCTTTTGGATGTAAAGTCAGTAGGTCATCTGTTGCTGCACAGTTTGTGTTATTCATCCTCTGAAAGTCCATCAGTGATGGAGGGACCTTTTTGATGCTGGATTGTTCTCAGTCCAGCAGAGACACCGAGATGCTTAAGCAAAAATTAATACATTTATTCGAATTGCACGTTTTTTAAAGCGATTCGACGTGTAATTCTAATTCTAATATATGTGGACATTCATACAACAAAAACACACTCAACACCATAAGAATTTCAAGAAAACGGCAGGAACTATGAATATTACAACACAGCGCCATCACGTGGTGCTATGAATCTGTGCGTAATTCTCTCATAATTCAGAAGCTTTATTAGATTAATACAGTAAATGTGAAATAGTCTTGATTTATAAATCCAACTCCTCCAATTTAACCGTTAATCTGCATATTAAATTATTTATTTATTTTTTATTATTGTAATTATTAAAATAGTAAATACCAGCATTATTTTAATTCATAAAAATGTACATTTAAAAACATTTGCATATTTGAAACACTGTTGTATTCATTCATTATTATACTGTTGTAGTATTTAAAGACAAAAATAAATGATAAAACAAAAAAAAAAAAACACTGCTGATACACGTAAACGCATTTAAATCTCTACATTAAAAGCTTATTTTAGTTTCAAAACATAATTCAAATTAGTGTTGGACTTCAGTGCAGTTGGTCTTTAACACCTTATGTAACCAATACCAAATATCTAATAAAGATATTAAAGCTTATGAATTTATGAACTAAAGGCTAATGAATCGATTTATTTGTAATGAATTGTCTGGACTCACAGTTTTGAAGCACGAGGAGCATCACCTTGGACGTCACAGCTGAGGTCTTCATACAGAACCCAAAAACCCAAAACAAAACACTAATCAGATTACAAATGAATAAGAATGCATGACGTATATGGTTGTCATTTACTTAACAATGTATTAAACTTCATTTAACTTAAATTTTTTTTTTTGCCAAAATAACAGTAGTAGACAACCAAGTAAGAGCTGCGTTAATGCCATTAATCAACTAATCTGATGGCGCCCTCTTGTGACAGACTATAATAACAGAAATATGATTACATTTCTTATTATTATTACGAAGAGAAGGAATTTTAAAAATAATAAAAAAATCCACCTGAAGGACTTTATTTTTCTCTTTGTTCTGAAGCACCGTGTAAACATCCAGCTTAACGCACAGCTTCTTGCAGAGGAATGTATTAATATCACAAAAAAACACTGACATCAACGAGTTCCTTCTTTTAAACTAAACTGCAGTGAAAAGCTGGAGCTCATAGCAACATCCACAACAACTCAACAACTCAACAACTCAACAGCTCAACAACTCAACACGACCAGAAAGACAGATTCTCTGGTGTATTTTTCTCTCACATTTACAGAACTTTTTCATACTAAATCATTAACATCTGCACCGAACATTTTCAGATTTCTGATTTACTAATAAACTCATTTTAAGTTGTATAATCTAACAAGCTCTCGGCTAATGGCTCGCAGCAGGTGTTTGTGGGAGTCAAAACAAGCCTATAAAACATCAGATCAAGCGTCCGGCTTAAGTTTCTCACTTTAAAACATTTAGCGTTTTAGAAGAAAATGGTTTTAAAAAGTTCTGAATTAAAAAATAAGAGGAGATCAAACGTTAACCTACCTGAAACACCTCGGAAACGTGAAGCGTGTCACCTGGCCATTAGCTCCGCCCACACGTAGCTTGGTAATAAACACGTGATCTAAAGCAATTACTAAATAAACTGGTATACAAAGTGATTTCTGCATTTTCTCCAAAAAATAAAAAAACCTTCTGTAATGATATCCTGTACTTTAATTAATTTGAAAAACATAATTTTAACTCATTTTTAATGTGTGTGTGTGTGTGTGTGTGTGTGTGTGTGTGTGTCATGTTCTTTTAAATTGAAAAAAGAAAAGTAAAAGACAGATTTAAGAAAAAAAGTATTTTATTTTAAGATTTTTCCTTTCAGGTTTAATCTTTTTTTTCCTCCACAAGTATCATTTCAAATAAAAAGAAAAAGAAACAGTACAATGAAAATGTAAAAAAATACATAAAACAAAAAATAATGTCTATATAATTACATAATTATTAACAAACACTGACGACATTTGAATATTGATATTAATAAGAACAATACTACAAAGAAAAGGGAGAATGAGAGCAGAGTGTATATACACATGCACAGTCAGGTACACACTTACTCCCAACGAGCAAGTCACTAAAAAAACTTTTTTTTTTTTTTTTTAAATACTTTATTTATTACTTTTAGCCCCAAACTTTCTTTTAAGGCTTATTTATTTAATCTAGCTACATGCAAAAACAAACTGGGAAAAAAACGGATTTTGACGTCTGAGTGTGCACCACTGATTTCCCACCTGACGTCACTCATCTGTAAATAAATATATAAAATAATAATAATGAACAGTTCACAGCGTCAGACACTAGAGAACATGTCGGTCAATGAATCGGAAAGCTGAGCGAGTTTGGTGTCGGAAACAGGTTGCAGTTTTAAGTCACGAACTTTCAGTTTAAATGAAAGTTTATTTGTTCGATCTGCGTGTCGGATGATGTCAGAAAACTGACCGATGGAAATAATTTCGCCTGCAGTATAAATAGATATTAACGAGTTCTATTGTTTTACCACAAGGTGGCAGCAGAAACCTTATGATTAATCTACAGACGGTTGTGATGGTAAAGTGATAAATGTCACAGATGCATTTCGGAATGAAGAAACGAATCAGAGAGCCATGAGAGAAAAGGCACAAACGTAACAGAGTGAAAAATGAACATTTGTGCTTTTTAACTTTTTATAACTCACTTTGGCCAACACCACACACGGCTGCAAGTGCGCCTTTATTATAAATGAACTTCCAGAGGCTGCATTTCAAAACAATTTCAGAGTTAAATAGTTAGTTTTGATCACAGTCGTGTTCACTACATTTAGCATTAATCCTGAAAGACTAAGAAAATTATTTTTTTAATGAAATTATGTAAATAGAAATGCAGCAACTAGAGAAACAAACAAAAACCAGGCTTTTCAACTTAGCCTTAAAAGTGTATTAATCTAAGTTATACAAGAAAAAGCTCATATAAAGAAAGCTATTTTTATTTATAACTTAATTTTGACCAAATAAACAGTTACTACACTTTGTTTTTTGTACGGAGGACAGAGGATTTAACACACCCGGGGTGTTTTGTAGACTGTTTGGTTGAATCCCACTGTGCTTTTAGGGATGTGTCAGTAGTGCACATTCAGACCGTCAGACGGTGATGTGCTGCTGTTTTTAATGTGATGTTGTGTTTCCTTGTACACTCACTTTTTCTTTGCTGCATCACCTGTACACTCCTCCACCTCGTTTCGTCCATGTGACCGTGATCCCTCTTAATTCTTTACTCTCTTCGCTCTATCTCAGTCAATCTTCTGTCTTTTAATCCATCTGGCAGTCTACTTATTTCCCCCGAACCTCTCGACTGCAGTTTTCAAGGATGCTGCGTCACCGAGTTCCATTGTGTAAGAGCCTTCAAATTCTAATCAGAGCCGTTTCCTTCGATCAGAGAACCTTTAATGATGTCTGTGTAAAGCCTTTGCGTTCTTAAAGCCCCCACAAAACATCCTAAGCAGTCTTTAAAGACAGAACCTTTTTACTGACACACACACATATTTGTTGAACGGTTCCGTATTGAGTTCGCCGAATGTCCGCCTTCAAAGGACCGGTCCAGCCACGGCAGCATCCTGACTCTGAGTAACCCCCAAGCACTGTGCACTTCGTTCTCTTATTTCACTTCATTGAAGTGCACTTCCACTAGGTTATGTAACTCCAGTGCTCATAGTCTTCACTCTAATTTAGGGTTCACTCTTCGGTTTCTATTGATGTTATTATTTGCACATTCCCGTTTATTTCGGTGGCTCGTCACTCACAGCGTTTTGTCACTCTCCTTCTTCAGGTGGCTGCAACATTGAACAAAGGTAATTGTAAGGAACATATCTTTGTGTGTGTATGTGTATGTCTGTATGTGTGTGTGTGTGTTTGAGTACCTGTAGTACTCCTCCTGGGTGAGAGAGTGATGGTGATGGTGAATCCACTGCTGTTCCATTGCTAGTCTCTGAATCTGGAGCTCTGTGTTCTGATGATGCATGGAGGAGTGAGGGGGTAAATCACGGAACGGAGCCCCTGCACACACAACACACACACACACATACACAAATACACACATACACACAGAGAAAGCATTTAGATCTCATAACTATGCAAAATCATAATGATAAGTTAAGCATGTGTGTGTGTGTGTGTGTGTGTGTGTGTATATATGTGTATTATGCATCACCAAAGAGTTGCTGTCGCAGAACATCACTCTCTGTGAGTGGATGTGTGATGATTGATCCTGGATACGGTAGTCGTGGTAACGATGCTCCTGTCGCTAAAGGATCAATCAGTGGATGAACTCCACCTGCTGCTGTTAAAAAAGTAACAAGGAAAGTCAAATGCATTTTCTTGTACATCGTCAGAGTTTAAGGGTTTAAGGGTTTAAGGCGATTAGCGTTTGTTTTAATGTCTGCAGAAAACAAGAATTCAAACTGATGTTATGAACTGTTTTACAAAATCAGACTCTAATGATGTGTTGACCTCCGTGTTTCAGTTACTGCTTCATTCACTGTTTGTGTGTGTGTGTGTGTGTGTGTGTGTGTTTGTGTGTGTGTGTGTGTGTGTGTGTGTTACCTGTATCTTGCTGGTGAAGATGTAGGTGAGAGTGAATGTGTGAGTGCTGGTGATGGTGTGGAGTCACATTCAGCATTTGCAGTCGCCCCAGAGACTCTCCTGTTCCACCTCCTCCTGAAGTTCCACCTCCTCCTGAAGTCCCAGACACTGTTCCACCACTTCCACCCGCAGATGCTCCTCCTCGATCTCGTTCTCCACCTGGTAGGACCCGCTCTCTTTCTCTTTCCCTTTCTCTCTCCACACTCCTTGCTCTCTCCGTACTGGGCGGAGTCCGTATCGGGGCCGAGTAACTTTCAGGGGCGGGGGGCTGGGTCGAGTGGGAGGAGTGAGTGGAAGGATGGAGAAGAGTGGATGCTGTGGGTGGAGGCGGAGGCGGTGGTGGAGCGGTTGGAGGTGGAGGAGGTGCAGGAGCTGCACTGCTTACTGTGGGAGGAGGGTGATTGGGAAGAGACGGTGGTAATAAAGAGGATGTAGGAGGGGTGGACAGAGGCTGAGGTATGGAGCTGGGGTTCCTTGCTGCTGCAACAAGGGTTGAAGGGGGTAGTGCTGGTGGTGGAGGTGTTCCATAGATGGCAACATCACTGGCTGGGGCACCGCCTGCAGCCCCGCCCCCTAACAGTAGAGAATGTGAATGAGAGTGTGAATGCGAATCAAAGTCACTCTTAAAGTCAAACCCAGATTTCACCCGCTCCCTGTGAGCTGCCACAGCATGTGGAAACCCAACTGCCCCAATGCCTGCCCCCAGACCCGCCATCCCGCCTGGTCCGGGCCCTGGCACTGGCCCAGCTCCGTGGTGACCGTGGCCGCCCTCCAGGCCAGATCCATACAGGAAGCCGAGGATCGCTGCAGCTGTCGCGGCGTCGGCGGGAAGGTGATGAGGATGAGCAAGAGCGGGGTTTTGAAACTGGGGTAAAAAAAGAGAGGGATGTACATGGGGGTGAGCATGTGGGTGGGGGTGGGAGTGAAAATGGGGAGGACCCCGATTCGCAGCACCAAGAGGTGACATTGCGTGAGGACGAGCATATTCACTCAGCGTCCTTAACGCGGGCGTGTCGGGACCGAGATACGGACCGAGGCCACCGACCGACGGAAGAAGCAATGAGTGAGGAATCGAATGAGGAAGGGGCGGGTGGAGAGAGTGGGCATGTGAGGGGTGGAGTGAGTGGGCAGGATGGTGGGGAGCGTGGTGGGAGGGGTTTACGCATGGGGACGAGGAAGAAGAAGGATCCAGGAGAATGGAGGGAGAAGGAGAAAAGAAAAGAGAGGAGCCCTGACGAGGAACCGCACCAGGGGTACTGTCCTTCTGCCGAAACAAAACAGGAAAACCATCAGGATCACCGGATCCGTATTTAATAAGAAAAATAACACGTAAAGTGAAATTTGTAGACATTTCAATTAATTGTATGATTCTGATTCATCTGTACAACGCAAGGTTATAAACATCTGTAAAACATCTGTATTTAAAAAAACAAACTCATAAAAGGTAGAAAATGAGTCTCCAACTAAATTAGTAAATCTCTTTTAAAATCCACATTGCAAAATGATTTTAAAAATATGATCAACTTAAAGTTCCAGACCTTAAATCTGATTGGCTGAGCCGTTTGTCCAGCAGTGAGATCATTGACAATAATAAACCCCTCTGAGCGCACATATACAATACATTATTTAAAATCATAAAATACAGATTAATCAGCGAGCCGATTCCCGTCATTTGGCCACTAGATAGCAGTGTTTTATGGTTAGAAAAACTGGAATCCCATGACTCAGCAAAAACGAGACTAGATTACATCTCTGAAGATCAGGTTATTAACGAGTTTGCTTTCAATCAACGCATTTATGAATCAAATCGTGTTTTTTTTTTTTTTATAGTGTATTTGTAAGTGTTTCAGACACTCGAGGTTGTGTATTATTGTGAATAAATCACGTGAAGAGGTGGAGCTGTACTCCACTACCCGTAGGGACTAATAACACCTTCTTATTGGATTTATTTACAATAATGCCACACCCTCTCGTACTTCATGGCTGTAATATTATATTAAAATTGGATGTTTCCATCTCTAAACACACTCCCACCTGCAAATGCCTTTCCAGGTCCCTCTCTCGTTCTCGCTCGCGCTCTCGCTCCCTCTCGCGTTCGCGCTCCTTTTCTCTCAGGTCCCGAGCTCGCTGTTCCACCTCTCGTCGGGCTCGTTCGATTGCCTCGTTGCGCTTTTTCCAGAGTTTCGATCCATCCAGAGGAATGAACAAGACATCTGTGCGTGCACATGAATTGGCATTGCCACGATCTAGAACCCTGTGGAACCTACAACACAACAGTTTTGTTGTACAGAATTATTTACGCACTGATATTTAAAGTGTTGTCTGATGGAAACACTTGTACAAAAAAAATATTTCCTCGCAGGGCATTCAGGTTTTTCTTACCGTGCCGATTGGCTGGCATGAATTGGAATGTCAATGGGTTTCGGCTCAGGAGACGGGCTTCTCAGGACGGAAGGTGGACTCTCTGACACCTCTTGCTCCTCCATTGGCTCCTCCTTTATGACGGGTGGAGGAAGGGGACATGATGTTGAATCGGCTTGCCCGTCTGGTCCTGTGGGCGGCTGTGGGGCCGCGGTGTTGCAGTGATGTGCCTGAACTTTGGAGGATGGTGGTGAATGGAGCTGCACATTACTGGCAGGGCCGCTGTTGCTCATGGTATTGCAGGCCGTCCCTGTATTACTGTGGGTACTGTTGGCATGGTAAGCACTGGGAAACGGTGGATGACTGTTTAAAGTGCCATGATAGGGGGCAGGTCTGCAACCGGCGAGCGACGAGGTGACGACAGCCGAAGTAGGAGGTGCAGAACTCGATGACAAGGGCGGAAACCCTGCCATCTGATTCTTTGAGGGGCTTGGAAGTGGAGAGAGGGGAGTCGTTGGGCTCTGGTTGGCTAAGGGGTACTGGCCTGGGCGTACCTGATTGGCTGGAAGTGTGGATGAGGAGGACGG